>JAJOOF010006787.1:0-30720 GCA_029582545.1 Solanum lignicaule | reverse complement strand
AATTTGATCACGTAGTTGCTGCGATAGAAGAATCCAAGGATCTATCCATCTTTTCCTTTGATAAACTGATGGGATCTCTTCAAGCTCATGAGGCGAGAATTAATCGATCCACAGAAAAGAATGGAGAGAAGGCATTCCAAGTTAAAGATTCAGCCACCAAATATGGAGAAAATAATGGTCCAGCAAGCAGAGGTCGAGGAAGACGAGGCTTTCGCGGTGGTCGAGGTCGTGGTTATGGAAGGGGCAAAGGAAGAAATGATGGACACAAGCAGTCCAATGAGAAAGGTAACACAAAAAATGGCATTCAATGTCATCACTGTCAGCGTTACGGACATATAAGGGCTGATTGCTGGTATAAAGATCAGAAAATAAATTTTGCAGCAACAAAAAACGAGGAAGAGAATTATCTTTTTATGGCTTGCACTAATACAAACCATAAGCCAAGTGATCTATGGTTTGTACATGTGAATGAAATACTCTATGGGAACTAAGGCTAAGCACCGAGTGGATGTGGTTAGGATGGTGGCCCTTCTTGAGTATGAGACTAGGGCACAATGAACATCTTTGGACATCCCCTAAACCATGTGCCTACATGGGTTGATTATTAGTTCTACCTTTGGCAAGTAGAACATCTTCCACGGAGTAGGGTAGACTCTGGATTCCATGCCTAGCTAGTATGGTCTATGTCGGTTAATGCCTATTCCCATCATGTGGGATGGGCACTCTAGTTATTGGATAGGTTCTACAAAGTGTAGGTGGTAGTATGGGATGCTATCTACACATTGCACGAGTAGGCCTAGAAGATGCTAAAGTGAGTTCCCTAAGTCTAAATGACTATTAAGTGGAAGTCCCCTAAATACTTAAATGTCTCCTAAAGTGGTTCATTAAAGAATTTTGACTTAGCATGTTATATTGTAATGGTACATTCCTTATTTATTGTAACCCTTAGGAACACTTAGGTGTATATAAAGAGATTGTATGGGCGGTCACTTCATGTTTCACTAAGTGTGGCTTTGGGTAACTTGAGATAGAGGTCATGAAATGATGAAAAGGCTTACTTGTCGATTATGTTCATGTATTGTACATTGGTACTAGTTGAGTATGTCTATTATGTGGGTATTGTCTTATATGTGGAAGATGACGTGAAATGTGTCTCTTATAATTGTGATATGAAGGTTTTTATAAAAAAAAAAATGGCATGAAAGCATATATTTCAAATAAATGTCTGTTTTAGCATGTTTTTGCATGGTCATCATACTTAGTACTTCATTGTGCTAATTCCATATTTTTTCTCTATTTTCTACAAGTGTAGGTTCCGGCAAGTGAGCAGGTTTTATAGTAAGCTTGGGATTTGAAGTTCTTCCTAGATTTTGTGGTATGTCCTCATATGTCGAGGGCAAGACTTTTCTATTCTAGTTTTATGATAAGGTTCTTGTAATAGACTTAGTAGACTTCTTTTAATTGTAAAGGGCCGTGCCCCTAGTATGTTTTCAGGTTTATGTCTAAGATGGCTAAGAGACTTAGTATTCCGCTTGTGTACTTTTGAAAGATGTCTTTAAAAAAAATATGACCTTTAAGTCTTATGGATTTTGTTTTATAGAGTTCTTAATTCAACATTATTTTACATATCTAATGTGATGAATACTAAGGGATTGTATAAGACCTCCGAGAGGTCGAATACGCATGCTACGACTTGGGGGTGCTCTCGGGTCGTGACAGTTCATGATAGTGTCTTTTCATGGATAGCAATAGCAACCACATCCAAACAAGCCTGGATGATTCTCCAGAAAGAGTTTCAATGCGATTCAAAGGTCATTGTGGTGAGACTGCAATCACTCCGGTGTGATTTTGAAACTTTGATGATGAAAAGTGGATAATCCATTGCTGGTTTTTCGTCTAGAACAACGGTAATTGTCAGTCAAATACGATCCTGCGGAGAGAAGGTAACTAATCAGACCATTGTGGATTAGGTATTGTGAAGCCTAACTCCAAAATTTGATCACGTAGTTGCTGCGATAGAAGAATCCAAGGATCTATCCATCTTTTCCTTTGATAAACTGATGGGATCTCTTCAAGCTCATGAGGCGAGAATTAATCGATCCACAGAAAAGAATGGAGAGAAGGCATTCCAAGTTAAAGATTCAGCCACCAAATATGGAGAAAATAATGGTCCAGCAAGCAGAGGTCGAGGAAGACGAGGCTTTCGCGGTGGTCGAGGTCGTGGTTATGGAAGGGGCAAAGGAAGAAATGATGGACACAAGCAGTCCAATGAGAAAGGTAACACAAAAAATGGCATTCAATGTCATCACTGTCAGCGTTACGGACATATAAGGGCTGATTGCTGGTATAAAGATCAGAAAATAAATTTTGCAGCAACAAAAAACGAGGAAGAGAATTATCTTTTTATGGCTTGCACTAATACAAACCATAAGCCAAGTGATCTATGGTTTGTACAGTGGTTATTCAAATCATATGACAGGTGTCAAATCTTTGTTCCATGAGCTTGATGAGAAGCAAAAAAAAAAGGTACAGCTTGGCAATACAAAAGAGTTACTGGTTGAAGGAAAAGGCATGGTGAGCATTGACACTAATCAAGACAAAGTAAACATGATAGATAATGTTCAATTTGTACCCGATTTAGGATATAATTTATTGAGTGTTGGGCAACTAATGACCAATGAATATTCTCTTCTGTTTGATGATGATACTTGTGTCATTACAAATAAGAAGTCTGGCAAAAAGGTTCATATCACCATGACTCCAAATAAGATGTTTCCACTGGATGTTTTTTATATGGAAAATTTCGCCCTTGCTGCAAGTGCAAAGGATGACTCAAAGTAATGGCATTTGAGGTACGACCATATCAACATAAACTGCCTTAAATTGCTAGGTGATAAAGGTATGGTTCTTAGACTACCAAAAATTAGTTCTCTTGATTTATGTGAAGGGTGCATTTATGGGAAACAAACCAGGAAATCTTTTCCTGTTGGAAAAGCATGGAGAGCTTCTAAATGTTTTGAATTAATACATGCTGACTTATGTGGTCCTATACAGACTAAGTCCTTAGGTGGAAGTTATTATTTCTTGTTGTTTACTGATGATTATAGTCGCATGAGTTGGGTGTATTTTCTGGAAAACAAATCAGAAAATTTTGAAAAGTTTCAGGTGTTTAAAGCTTTGGTAGAGAACCAAAGTAGCTACAGTATCACTATTCTTCAAACAGATAGAGGAGGAGAGTTCGAGTCCAACAAATTCAATTTGTTTTGTGGAAAAAATGGCATCCATAGGGAGTTAAAAACTCCTTATACCCCAGAGCAAACTGGTGTCGCTGAACGGAAGAACCGGACTGTGGTGGAGATGGCAAGGAGCTTGTTGCAAGCAAAGGAACTCGCAAATCAGTTCTGGGCAGAAGTTGTGGCAGCATCTGTTTACTTGCTGAATCTTTCACCAACAAAAGTTGTTATGAATAAAACTCCTTATGAAGTTTGGCATTGTAGGAAACCAAATGTAAGTCATTTACGAGTTTTTGGGTATGTTGCTTATGCTTTGGTAAGTTCACAAGCTCGTCAAAAGCTTGATGAAAAATATGAAAAATGCATTTTTGTTAGCTATTGTACTCACTCCAAAGAATATAGATTGTATAACCCTTTTAATGGAAAGATCTCAGTTAGAAGAGATGTAATATCTAAAGAAAATACAAATTGGGATTGGAGTGAAAATCTGGTGCGACAAGAGACTCCTATGCCTCTTGGAATCACTGATGATGAAGGAAAAGAGTCAACCCCTTCAAGTACACTTTCAAGTTCTTCTGTGGTGTCTGATTCTTATCGTGACCAACGACACTAACCTACGGTACGAGTGTCTACGATCGTCAATAATATAGTAACCCAACTAAAGGTTGGGGTCATGTCCCAATGGAGTAGTTTTGAGAATTAATAGAAAAATAAAATTAAGTTCTAACTAGTCGTAGCTAAAGACATTAACGATTAAAAACATTGTATATTAAAAGAGGTGACACAAAGGTGTCAAATATCAAATGGGGGTTTTGTCAGAAGTAGTAAAAACAACAAAACTAACAAGAAAATCAAGTATGGGGACAAGTTCTTAGGGTGTGACCGCAATACAAGTTGAGATAAATCGTTGGGTATATGCTTTCGATAGGAAATTTGCAAGATAATAGTGACTAGGCTAAGCTTTAGATGGAAATAAGTTCCCTCTCGGGCAACTTACCCCGTTTCAAATACGTTCCTCTCGGACACTCATTTGCCGCATGAAGGCCAGCCTACGCCTTACCCCACTCACTATCTTGAGCTGAGTGTTAGAATATGGGACTAGGGGTCATCCTCTCGGGTTGAACCTCATGTTGACCCACTCCTTAGGCCATCAGTCTAGCGGTCTTGGTTTCGCGACCTCCCTCTTGGGCAAGCCGAAAACACATGGGTGGTTTTGTATTTGCACCTACAAACCCATTAAATTAAACCACAACCACTCGGAGAAATCACCATTAAAATACATCTAACCTATTAGCAAGCAAGACCCAACAACAATATCAACACATATTTGCTAAATCACACACCAATAATGGGGTTTTTAGCCACACATCAAGAAATAACAAAATACACCTAAAATGATACTAAAATCAAATGGGTATAAGTAATTAAACCTTGATTTAAGAAAAGGAAGAAGAATGGAGAAGACCCATTTCCAACTTGGGGAAGATGAAATCCTTCTTTCTTCAAGTATCCCAAAAAACCCTCTCCAAACTTGAGAGAAAATATCCAAAAAAAGTACTATTCTATTGTGAAAATTAAAATAAATGTTCGACTCTTTTAAAAATTAATAACAAGTTTAGTATTTATAGACTTCAGTAAATAGTGCTGGTGGATCTTTCGGCGAGGTTAGTCGGAATCGCCGATTAACTCGGAGATTCGCCCTTTGGTGTAGTTTGTCGCCGTCTTGCACTAGCCTTTAGCATCGTCGTGTTCTGTGTCATTGGGCGACATAGTACTGTTTCGCGAAACTATTTAATGAAGCTCCGACTGCTCATTTCATCGCCTTTTTGATCCTGCTCCTTTAGGGCTTCGCATACTGGAACAAAAGGTAGAGTGTATCCCTTCGGCACATTGCCAAGCGTGCTTGGCGATGCTCAAGCTTCAGCTTCTTCATTCTTTTCAGCCTTTTTATTCCTTTTTGCACCTAAGTGTCCATGCTTCCACTAAAACATCAAATACCTGAAACTTAAGAGTTTTCATCAGATATTGAACAAAATAAACATTTGAGGACACTATTTCTATCAAAATAAAGCCCTAAATGAGTCCAATTTGTGGACTCATCAACACCCCCAACTTAAAGTTT
Source organism: Solanum lignicaule (assembly GCA_029582545.1). NCBI lineage: Eukaryota > Viridiplantae > Streptophyta > Magnoliopsida > Solanales > Solanaceae > Solanum > Solanum lignicaule. Next base: position 25,365 of record JAJOOF010006787.1, on the reverse strand, counting down.
TGCTTGTCCTCAAGTAAAACTCAAGTTCAACAGTTCAAATAGGATGTCTCAAACAGTGCTACACAAGATTCAATCATGAATGCACTCAACAAGACTCAATTTACTTATGCACGAATCAATTGTGTACTCAAAGATTCAAGTTGTGACACACCATTACCAAAGATTCTCATGCTCGCAATACTTGCTACCTGTGCAAGTTCAAGCTCAACAAAAAGTATCCACATGTCCTCACATAAGGAATGATTACATATTCACATACAGAGGTTAATCAATTCAAGGTCAGGAATTAGATGCAACGCTCACACTCAAAAAGAGGAACACAATGCATGTTGTCACCCATAGGCTTGCCCTTATTTTCCAATTGATCTTCGGTTCGGCTCACTCAAGATCAAAAAGGTCTTTCTAAGGCTTGTAATGGGGCTGAGTGCAAAGGTATGGTCATTTAGGCTCAATGACTTTTCATCCTCGTGAGATGTGGGGTTCTCAAGGCATTCCCTTTTTTTTCTTTATCAATTCTTTTTCTAGTGCTTCTAAGTCATCTTTTTATTCATCTCCATGGATTGCTTGGAAACCTGATTTCTTTTGTACTTTATTCCACAGTTTTTTTTGAAGAGTTTCCATTATTCTGCAACACCATTGGTTAAGGGGGACTTTTCTTGCACTTCTTGATTTCTCCTTTTCCTTTTCACCACACCCCCAACTTAGGCTTTTGGCCTAAGTTGGCTATTCACTAAACCACAAATCAAGAGGATTATAGGTAGTAGGTCAAGTAAGGTGTAGGGTTCATCAAGGTTTTTCCAAAGAGAGGTAAGGCTCAAAGGGTGTTCAAAAGAGTTTCACACGCTCACGAGTAGGCCACAAAAGAGGTATATGTCAAATTTGGCTCACACTCTTTAAAGTTGTCTAAGATTATTTCAAGAGCACACCTTTCTAAATCAATTAGACTAACAGGGCAAATTCTAGGTTTATTCATGCAAGGTTCAAAGTAAGCTCATCACACAAGGCATTGACACTTAAGTCAAACAAGACTACACACTTTTGCTAGTGTGCAATGGTCATTACAAGAGAATCAATTCGATAAATAGCTAATCACAACGAGATGCAAAGAGTTTACATATTGTTTATGCAATTTCATTTGGCCTCATCGTAGCCGTACATTCATGTTCGTTCAATTGAGAGCACTATTCAAGTCATCGGTATTGATCGAAACTGAGACTCAATTTGTTGCAAAAGAATAGCCACATTCAACTCACGAGGGGTGGCAAAAATGTGCAAAAGATTCAAAAAAAATTTGGAAGTGTCAAAATCATTTAAGCGGAGCCACAAGCTCAAACATTCACAGAAAGCAGTATTAGCACAATTTAAAATAGAACACCCTAAATATATACACAAAACACAACTATCAGTACAAAAGGTGTGGGCCTCACCCCACCACAAATAAGAACAATTGTCTTCAAATGCAAATAAACAGAGAATCCGAAAGGCAAAATAAAGAAATACAGAGAGGGAGGTAAAGATGGAGTCCTGGCTAATAGGTCGCTTCATCTATCTGGGCATCAGTACCTAGAGTGACCACCAGAAGGACCAGCTCCACTGGATCCAGCAGTAAGAGACTTTGCCAAAGAAGATTGCACAACAGCATTTATCATGATTTCTTCAGTCTCGGTTATGTCGTCCGCTGTAACTTCCTCAAACATCTCTTTGTCAATTTCTGCCTCTGATTCAGGATCAGCTGTATGATCCATTCCATCTCCATGTCCTACAAGCATTTCGGGCACATATGGAATTTTCATTGTTCCAAAGATCATGGATATATATCAATGGACTTTGGGTAGTCCACATCTTTCTTCAGCTCTGCACTGGCGGCCTTTAAGGCTATTACTTCCTCGGTGGCTCCTTAATCGTGCTCACACACTATTATCCTGAACTCTAAAGTATCAATAGTAATGCTTAGTGGTCTCACAACATTGTCGAGGGCAACCTGAATCATGCCTTGAATGGAGCTTTCTATGTTGGCAGTCTGACAATTAGCAGATTGGGCAAGCTGTCCCATTCAGATCAAGGATTCTTGAGTGATCGCCTCACAGGAGGCAACGGCAACCGTAGGTCTGGGTAGTAATGAAGTAGTAGAGGGACCTATAGGGTTAGAAGAAGTGGTAATGACATTCGATATACCTGAAGGCCTAGGGGCCGGAGTAGGCAAAGATGCCTCTGTAGGTATAGATCTCGTGGCCACAGCTTCCTTATGTTTCTTTTCTTCTTGGTTCTTAAGATATTCGACTTTGATCTTTTAGATACTGGTGGAGGCGGTGGAAGCCAATTCCACATCCTTCGTTGAATCTCTAGGCACCCGAGCACTTTTGCATAATTCAGTGATTAATACCGGGAAAGGGAGAGATGTATGGCTTTGCTTTGCACGCATATGGATCTCAGAGACAATGATCATCCTGAGATTTATCCTGGTTTTCTCCATGATGCATCCAAGACAAGCTGTCTTAGTATGGCGAAGTATTGATTCATTTTGTGATGGCATAACTGTGCTACTGATGAATCCGAACCAGTATCATGCAGCTACGTTTAGATTTTTTTTCTCAATCGAAACTCCTTCTGCTAACCATGTCGGAGCATTATCATCTGAGACTAGTAGAGCTAACCACTTTTTTATCGCATCCAGCTTGTGTCCTGATCAAGTACTGGCAGTGATCATTAATTTTATCGGACATACCCAAAGCTATGTTGATAGTCTTATTGTCACAGGCTACCTTCCTTCCTCTGACAACTATGTAGTCAACAACTTTAAAAGATGAGACTAGCCTTTTCCGTTGAGGTACTAATGCACTGTATGCGTCGTAGAACTCTCTAACCCAGCTTGGTATGTAAGAGTCACGATGTCTTGTAAAGATTTGGAATTTGTGGTGTTTCAGGCAATCCATCACCTCTGGATACCTATCAATAACCCCATCTATGGAAAGTCGTTTCTCCTCAATGATCGTTCTCAGACCTTCCGCCTTTGATCTATTCATTGATCCATGCTGGGGACCTTGTACTGGAGGTGCTAGCACTACTGCTTGCTCTGGAGCTAGAGGAGTTGGAGTGGTGGATTGACTATTTATGATCCGATATAGATCATGTATCATTTTTTTTAGTAATTTAGCCCTCCTTGCCTCTGTCTGGTACTCTTCGTCAGACCCCGCACTCTCACTGTTATACATGGGTGGCTCAGCGGTGTAGAAGTCTATGCTGTCAGAGCTTCCGTCGGATTACTCGAGGGCTTTGCTCTTCCCACTAGGTGGAGATGCATTTTCACTGATCACAATTCCTTTCTCCCTTCCTCTGGTCGGTTGGTTGGCCATATCTGTAAAACATTAGAGAGAATAGTTAGTAATTACATTGTAGCACAAAATTGCGGACAGACTCACTGATCTACTCAACGAATCGTCAAACCTCTTTGGTGATATGCATATATTCGCCAAAGGTTACAGAGCCTATAACACTTAGGATATGAAATTACGGGCGATTTAGGGTTAGTAGGCGAACCACCGAGTGATTTGGCGAGCTCAACTCAGCTCGCCGACTGACTTAACGTGCCTGAGATTTAACTCACTTCTCAAAATCGATCGTACAAACCACAAAAATAAAATTAAACTATGCATTAATGAAATTCAGCCCAGACTCACAACACCCAATCATGGTCAACACCTATTGTGCATAGCTCACCACATTTAGTTTTAAGGTAAGCAGAGTGAAAAAGAAATTCGGACGATAAGAACAATAAGGCACCAATTTACAAATCAGAAGCAGGCATTCGAAAATTTCTACTCATATCAGAGAGATCTAACACGCATTAATGGACACCTAGATTGCAGATGAGGTTGAACTCTTCAAAAGCGAACGGGGTTTTTTAGAAAATAACCTTTGTGCTGAGTAAACAAAATTGTAATGTTAGGCGGCAATAAAATCTGAGTTCCAAGCTCTAATTCGTGACTAAAGTACTAATTTAAGGTGAGAAAATGTAAATTACTACCTTGGTGTGAAGTTATGGAGTTTTAAAGTGAGAAAGAATGAAGAAGTGTGACTATTGACAATATACGAAGTTCAATTTGTATCATTTGGCGACTTTAGTCGCACTCGCCAACCTAATCGGCGATTCGCTGAGTGGTCATTTATTCCTTCATTTGTCTAAAGCATTAGTTTCTTGGGGATCAGGTTGGCGGGCTGAGTCGAAATCGCCAGATAGGTTGGCGATACGCCGACTACTATTCGAGTTCGCTGAGTTTTACAAGCTTTGTATAGCACTTGCATTGAGCCAAATGGCGAATCCAGTCAGGGTCGCCGACCTACTTGGCGGTTTGCGGAATGGACTTTTGCTCGCCAATCTTCACTTTTCTGCAATTCCTTCACTTTAACCTACAGCATCAACGCACCATTATTTATAAAATAAAAAACCTAGTCATTTACGACCTTAGGTTGCCTCCCAAAAAGTGTCTTATTTACATCATTGTTCAAGTTTCGTTGTTGGGGTTAGCCATGTCCTCATTAGGCCACCCCATGTTTCTCTGCGAATGGAGTTAAGGCAACGCATGACTCATCAGGTCCTCGAGCAGTTAGACAGCTTTAGAATGCGACCAAATAATTTGTTTCATTCCTTTGATGTCTTCTTTCAATCCCTCCAGCTCTTTGTCTTGCTCGATCACCTTGCGGAGAATCATTGAGAGCATTCCCTTGATGCGTTTGATCTCCTTGTTCTCATTATTTCTTCTATTATGAGGGGGAATGTACTTATCCTTCCTTTTGCAATGAGCTTCGAACTTCGCCATATTTCTTTTTAACTCATCCATTTAAGTCATAAGTGCGGTCATTAAGATATCCTTTTCAACCTCTTGGCTCATTTTAGCCATATTGTCAAGCAGTTGGACTGCTATTGTATATGGCTGCTTTAATATCCTGCCAGGAAGGAGTTGGTCGACCAACATCTTGTTTCTGGGGCCAAGACTTCGGTAGAAGTAATCAAGGAGGATCGTACCGAGAATTCCATGAGTGGGGCATTGAGTTAGAAGTTCATTGAATCTTGCCTATCTCTCATGGATTCGCTCATTCTCCAATTGGTTGAAGGTTAGGAAACGATCCTGATACATCATTACCTCTAATGGAGGAAACTCCATTAGCTCCCGAATATTTCTTGCCATGCTTGCTTCCCCTATTTAGATTCAGACAAATCACAAAACAAAACTAAGAATTAAATTAGTAAACTACAACTAAGAAGAACAAAAATTCTACTAATCTAAAAATTCTCAAATTACACCACTCCCCAGCAGCGGTGCCATTTTGATGCTTATCGTGACCAACGACACTAACCTACGGTATGAGTGTCTACGATCGTCAATAATATAGTAACCCAACTAAAGGTTGGGGTCGTGTCCTAATGGAATGGTTTTGAGAATTAATAGAAAAATAAAATTAAGTTCTAACTAGTCGTAGCTAAAGACATTAACGATTAAAAACATTGTAAATTAAAAGGGGTGACACAAAGGTGTCAAATATCAAATGGGGGTTTTGTCACAAGTATTAAAAACAACAAAAATAACAAGAAAATCAAGTATGGGGATAAGTTCTTGGGGTGTGACCGAAATACAAGTTGAGATAAATCGTTGGGTACATGCTTTCAATAGGAAATTTGCAAAATAATAGTGACTAGGCTAAGCTTTAGATGTAAATAAGTTCCCTTTCGGGCAACTTACACCATTTCAAATGTGTTCCTCTCTGACACCCATTTGCCGCATGAAGGCCAGCCTACACCTTACCCCACTCTCTCTTAAGCAGAGTGTTAGGATATGGGACTAGGGCTCATCCTCTCGGGCTGAACCTCATGTCGACCCACTCCTTAGGCCATCAGTCTAGCAGTCTTGGTTTCGCGACCTCCCTCTCGGGCAAGCCGAAATCACATGGGGGGTTTTGTATTTGCAACCACAAACCCATTAAATTAAACCACAACCACTAGGTGAAATCAGCATTAAAATACATCTAACCTATCAGCAAGTAAGACCCAACAACAATATTAACACATATTTGCTAAATCACACACCAAGAATGGGGGTTTTTAGCCACACATCAAGAAATAACAAAATACACGTAAAATAATACTAAAATCAAATGGGTGTAAGGAATTAAACATTGATTTAAGCAAAGGAAGAAGAATGGAGAAGACCCACTTCCAACTTGGGGAAGATGAAATCCTTCTTTCTTCAAGTTTCCCAAAACACCCTCTCCAAACTTGAGAGAAAATATCCAAAAAAAGTACTATTCTATTGTGAAAATTAAAATAAATGTTCAACTCTTTTAAAAATTAATAACAAGTTTAGTATTTATAGACTTCAGAAAATAGTGCTGGTGGTTCTTTCGGTGAGGTTAGTCGGAATCATCGATTAACTCGGCGATTCGCCCTTTAGTGTAGTTCGTCGCCATCTTGCACTAGCCTTCAGCATCGTCGTGTTCTGTGTCATTGGGTGATATAGAAAGGCTTTGCGGAACTATTCGGCAAAGCGCTGACTGCTCATTTCATCGCCTTTTTGATCCTACTCCTTTAGGGCTTCGCGTACTGGAACAAAAGGCGGAGTATGTCCCTTCAGCGAATCGCTTGGCGATGCTCAGGCTTCAGCTTCTTTGTTCTTTTCATCCTTTTTGTTCTTTTTTTCGCCTAAGTGTCCATACTTCTACTAAAACATCAAATACCTGAAACTTAAGAGTTTTCATCAGATATTGAGACAAAATAAACATTTGAGGACACTATTTCTATCAAAATAAAGCCTTAAATGAGTCCAATTTTTGGACTCATCAGTGTCACAAAGCTCGCCAATTGCAGCAACTCATGAAGAGTCTTCGATGAGATTATTCCATTAAGAAGATCAACAAGGCTTAAAAATCCAAATCCTAGGTATGCAAATAACCTTTATACGTCTTGTCAGTTTGCTCTTATTGTTTCAGATCCCATGTATTATGAAGAAGCTGCTGGAAAAGAAGAATGGAAGAAAGCAATGGTGGAAGAAATGAAATCCATCAAAAAGAATGGAACATGGGAAATTATGGAGTTACCAAACAGAAAAAATGCAATTGGATTGAAGTGGGTGTTCAAAACAAAGTTTGCAGGTGATGGTAGCCTACAAAAGCACAAAGCTCATCTTGTGGCAAAAGGGTATACACAACAATATGGTGTTGATTTTGAAGAAACATTTTCTCCAGTAGCTCGATTTGAGACAGTGAGGTTGGTTCTAGCATTGGCTGCACAGTTGCAATGGGCAGTTTATCAATTTGAAATGATGAATGAGTTTGAGATATCAGGTATGGGTTTATTACATTACTTTCTTGGCCTTCAAGTCCATCAAACTGAAGAGGGAATATTTCTTTCACAAAGGAAATATGCTAGAGATCTACTCAATAAATTTGGCATGCTTAATTGCAAGCCTGCGACTACTCCAATGAATATCAGTGAGAAATTATAGCAGGTAAATGAAGAAGAATTGACAGATGCAAAGAGGTTCAGAAGCTTGGTTGGAGGTTTGATATATTTGACGTATACTAGACCCGATATTGCATATCATGTTGGTGTTATTTCTAGGTTTATGCAACAACATTCAAAGGTACACTATGGGACAGCAAAGAGAGTCTTGCGGTACATTGCTGGAACTTTGGACTTTGGTATTTGGTACTCCAAAACTGATAATTTCAGATTGTACGGGTACACAGATAGTGATTGGGCAAGTTCACTGGACGATAGATGGAGTGTTTCGGGGAATGTTTTCACTCTAGGTTCAGGTGTGGTGACTTGGAGTTCAAAGAAGCAAGCTACAACATCATTGTCTACTTGAGAAGTTGAGTAAATTGCAGCAACTTCAGCAGCTTGTCAGGCCGTCTAGATAAGGAGAGTGTTAGCTGATCTTCAACAAGAGCAGAGAGGAGCAACATAGATATTTTACGACAATAAAGCAACTATCTCCATGACAAAGAACCCAACATTCCACAGCAGGACAAAGCATATTGATAATTGTTATCATTTTATCCGTGATTTGGTAACAAAGGAGGACATATTATTGGAATATTGCAGCACACAAGAGCAGTAGGCTGATGTATTGACAAAGGCTTTATCGAAGGAGAAATTCTGCTACTTCAGAGGATTGTTTGGTATCTATAGTTTTGAATCAAGAGGGAATGTTAAAGAGTGATTCAAAACGATTGACTGAATTGGGACATGGGTAGTTTAGTAGAACTAGTCTTTGGGTCTTTGTTAAGTAGTTTCCTATATTTACTCAAGTTTCATTAGTGTTGTTGATTAAGTGTCATAGTGGGTTACAAGACCTATATTTTAGGATTAGTTGTTTTATCTCTTAGACTATATATCATTTGGGCATATTTTGTTATTTTAGTACTTCCAATTAATTTGAAAATAAACGCAGTCGCAGTTTTCCTTCTCTTTTTTATTATTTCCAAATTTCTCTGTACTTTTTCTCCAACATACATAAGATAGAGTTCTACCGATAATAAACTAGTGAAATAGATAATGAGAGGCAGAGAAATACAGGGAACTAACCCCCCCACCTCCAAGCTGATGACAGAATGTAGTGAAGAAGGAACTTGTCACAAAAATAGAGATATGATTTTGACCTCGACTGCTTTGTCAGATATCAACATGTTTGTTAGTGCTTGAGATGAATTTTACAACAAAATTGCCAAGCTTTACTTGCTCACGAACATAATGATAATCCAGCTGCACAAGTTTGGTTTGACCATGAAAAATGGAATTTGAAGAAAGGTAGATTGCACCAATGTTGTCACACCAGCGAGTTGTTGGAAGGGTATTCAAATCTCTAAGCTCTTTAATTATGAAATTGAGCCACAATACTTCAGATCTGAAGTTTGCCAAAGCTTTGTATTCACTTTCAGTAGATGAAGGAGCAACACTAGGTTGCTTATTCGACGACTACGAAATTTAATTGGACCCATATATACTAGGTATCCGTTGGAGGATCATCTATCATCTAGGAAGCCAGCCCAGTCACTATCCGAGAAACTTTGTAGTTGCAAGGTTGAATTTTTCTTGAAGAGTAAACCATGAGCACTGGTGCCACACAAGTAACGAATGACTAGTTTGATTGCTTGCCAATGAACATCTGTTGGACAGTGCATAAATTGAGCAAGCTAATTGACTGAAAATGCAATGTCGGGGCTGGTTAGAGTGAGGTATTAGAGTTCCCCAATGACGTTACTATACTTCTCTGGATTTGCAAAAGGAGTACCCATGAATTTTCTTAAGTTCGGCGAGATAGCCATATGCATGGAGCATGGTTTTGATGTCAACATATTGTTTCAACTATCAAATTTTCTACATATTTCTGTTGAGTGAGCAAGAAGCGTACAGTGTGGGGCCTTACTTCAATGCCCAAGAAATAATTGTTGGGTTCATTGTATAATGTGTGTGAATGGATAATGGTACAAAGAATAAAAATTGGTGAATTAAAAATGTGAAAGTACTGCAAGTATGAATGGAGTTATTCCATTCATGAATACTCATGATAGATCAATGCAACCTTTTGTATTTTCATGCAATCTTTCGCATTTCTAGGTTACCTTTTCACATATCATGCATGAATCATTGTGCTCACCTATAAGCTATAAATATCTGATTCTTTCTCAGATATTGAAACAAGTTTACAAGAAGAAAAACACTACATAATAAGAAAAAAGTTTCTGCTTTTCCAAAAAAAACTTCAAGTGTGATTACAAGCCATTGAGTGGTTCGCTGGACAATAAATTTGAGGTACCATTATTTGTTTGTCGTGAGTCATTTTATCCTGGGAGGATATATTTCATAACCTCGGGTACTTGAGGGAATAATTTCCTTAACAAAACTCTGTGAATTCAGAGGACTTGACTCTTCTTCCTTTCATCTTGTTATTATATGATTTTTTTTGTTTCCAAAATTTATTTAACTTTATATTGTATATTTCATTATTTGTATGAAATTTGTTTGAAGTTATTTTGTTGGAAAAACAGATTTGCAGTACGATAGTTAACAATCTTAAGGAAATAATGATTATGTTATTGTGTAATTGTTTATTGGAACTTTAATGTTTAAAATCTGAAGAAATATATGACAATACTTTATTTATAATTGGTTTCTGGAGATTAAAACCTTTGTGGTTTTATGCTCTGTTTGAACTTGATAATGACTGATGAATCCACGATTTGGACTCATTTAGGGCTTAATTTTTATAGATTTAGTGTCCTCGAATGCATATTTTGTCTCAATAACTGATATAAATCCTTGAATTTCAAGTATTTGAACTTAGGGACAAAGCATGGACACTATTGATAAAAAAAAAGGAATAAGGCAGCTGAAAGAACGAAGAAAACAAGGCCTGAGGATCGCCTAAACCATTGGGCGAGTCGCTTAATGGCCTTGGTCTCGCCTAATATTCTAGTGTACCAAGTCTTGAAGGAGAAAATCAAGTCGGCGATAGAAAGGAGCAGTTGGCGAATCGCCGAACAGTTCCGCAATGCAGTGCTATATCGCCCAAGGTTACAGAACTTGAATTTGCTGAAGCCCAATGCAGAAAGGCAATGAACCAGACCAAAGGGTGGATTGCCGAGTGGATCAACGATCCCGACTAACTGCGCCGAGTGGACCTTCGCAGTACATTTTTTGACAACTATAAATACTTGTTTGAATTTTTAGTTTAGTATGCAACCAATTTGTGAAATATTAGAATTACTCAGTTTTAGAACTTAGTTTTTAGAGACATTTTTCCCTTAGATTTGGAGATTTTGAAAATCCCCATTTTGAAAAAATTGGAAGTAGGTATTGAAGATTCTTCATCTTAGACATGTGTAAAGACCATATCAATCATACCCGCTTGATGGAAACACTTTTCGGTATCAATTTCTGTCTCTTTACTATGTCTAGCTAAAACCCCAATTCTTGAGATGTGATTATGTGAATATGGGTTGAATTTACTGCTAGGTATTGCTAACTGATAGATCATTGGCTGTTTAAAGATGATTTCATTCAGTGGTTGTATTTGAATTTAATGGGGTTGTAGTTGCAAATACAATTTTAATTTCATGTTTTTTGCTTGCTCGAGAGAGAGGTTTTAAAACCAAAACTACTGAATCGATGGCCTGTGGTTATTGCGTTGTCATGGGTTCAGCTCGAGAGAGGGAATCATAAACCCTCTCCCACACATTCAACTTGAGAGAGTGAATGGGCTAAGGCGAAGACTGTGCTTCATTGCCGTTTATTGGTGTTCGAGAGAAACCAATTTTATTCGGGGTAAATTGTTGGAGAGAAAGTTTACCCCCATTATAGTCTAGCTTAGTTACCAATTTACAGCGATTTACTATCAATAGCAATTACCCGGTTGTTTATCTTAGCCCATAATTCTATCACATCCTAAGAATCCCGTCTCCATATTTGTATTTTCGTGTTTGGTTGTCGTTTTAGTTGATAATTGATTACAAAACCCCCTTTTAATACTTGACACTTGTGTCACCCTTTAATTTATCATGTTTTTCTTTGTAAATGTTTATAGCTATAATTGACTTGAACACATTTATGCTTTTCTATTGATTCTCGATTTCGAACCGCTCCCTTGGGACTCGACCCCAACTCACTAGTTGGGTTATATTACTACTCATGATCGTTGGCACTTGAACTGGAAGTAGTGTCGTGATACGTGAAATTAAAATGGCGCCGCTGTTGGGGAGTGGTGTTAGTTAATAATTTTTAGTTGAGTACATTTTGTTCTTGTTAGTTAGAGTTCTACTTACTTAATTTTTAGTTTTCTTTTGCTCGTTTGTGTTGAAACAGGAAGAATGAGTGTGAATGGTGACAATTGTTACCAAATGGACCATCCCCTTTTGAGACTGTTGAATATTAGGGATAACCTCTTAATGTTCAAACAATTGGGAGGTGAGACTATCCATGAGATGTGATCGAGATTTAAAGCAATACTGCAGCAGTGCCCATCTAATGGAATGCCATATAAATTGCTACTAGAGTGCTTTTATAGAGGTCTTGGTCCCAAAAATAGAAGTGTTATTGATGCACTGTTTGCAAGTTATTTGATCCAACAACCTTATGAAGTAGTAGCCCAACTCCTTGATGGTATGGTTAAAACCAACACGGAACAGAGAAAGACTTAGAATGGGCAACATTGTTGATGCAGCTAGATGTCTTGTCGAAGAAATTTTTGGAGTTAGAGGCAAGATCCAACAAGAAGGGCAAGTACCTTCCTCATCACGAGTGTCAAAAGATGAAGCAGCAGGAAAGTGAACAAAATCAAGATGCTCTCTCACTCAATCTACACAAAATCAAAGAACAAGATAGAGTGTTGAATGAATTGAAAGAAAATGTCGTAATGATTAATCAGATGATAACCTCTCATTCCATGATTAATCAGCTGCAAGACACCCAAATAGATCAACTGTTGTCGTATGTCTACTCACAATCTAAAGAGGGTTTGACTAGTGATACTATGGCCCCAAAAATGAGGTTTGAGATTGGACTTGTGTCATGCCACGACGTTAACTAAGGCGCTGCTTGGGAGGCAACCCATGACCCCTTATTGCTCTATTTTTACTTTAAGGAAAAATTGTGTGTTGTTTGAGTAGGTCAAAGTGGGAAAGTTGTTGAAAGGTGCAGGTTGGCGAGCAAAACCTCCAATCGGCGAATCACCGAAAAGGTCGGCGATCTCGACCTAGACCGTCGTTTGGACCCCCAAATCAACGGAGGGCCCTGTAACACTCGCCAAGGTAAGTGACCACTCGGCGTTTTTACGAGTGGATCGGCAACCACGACTAACGTCGTCGACTGGGCGAGAACCAGATAGTTCATTAAAAGGCCAAAGACATGGCTAGATCTAAAGTTACAGGAAGAAACATGCCACCCCATGGGAAAGCAAAAGGAATTACACTCAATGAGGATGCAGCTCCATCCAGGGGAAAGGCCACAAAACTCACCACAACTGGTGGGAAAGGCAAGGGTAAAGGCAAAGCACCTGCGTCACCGGAGGAAATCTCCGATAGTGACGGCATCTATGACACTTACCTAACCACATCTGAAAGTGAGGGTGAAAATTAGGAGCCTCAAACTATAGCATCTAATGATGATGAGCTGGTAGTAGCACGAAGGGCAGAGCTACGTTCAAAAAGAATGAATGATCCATCTAGGATCCGGACTCCTTCGACTATCACCCCTCCTCCAGTCCCAGAACAAGCAGTGGTGCTGGCACCCCCATTACAGGGCCTTCCCCCAAAGTCAATAAATAGATTAAAGACTGAGGGGCTGAGGACAATTATTGAGGAAAAGTGTCTATCCATGGATGGAGTGATTGATAGGTATCCAGAGATTATGAGTTGCCTCAAGTATCATGATTTCCAGATCTTCACCAACCCCATGGGCCATACATTCCAAATTGGGTCTGGGAGTTCTATGTTTCTTATGGGACCTTGATACCATAGAGGAAGAAACAAGCAGTAGCATTCAAATTGGTTGACTATGTAGTCGTCCGGGGAAAGAATGTCAAGTGTGACCATGTCGTTATTGATGCTATCCTAGATTATCTTGATGACATTGATGATGACTGCCAGCACATGATTAGGACTAAAATGCTGAACAACATAAAAAAATGGTTAGCTCCGTTGATCTCAGACGACAGTCCCAAGTGGCTTGAGGTTGGTGCTGTTATTGAAAAGAATGATCTCAACGTGGCAACTCGGTATTAGTTTGGTTTCATCAGCAGTACGATCATGCCATCCCAAAATTATTCTATTCTCCGACATGCCAAAGCAGCCTGCCTAGGTTGCATTATTGATAAAACACAACTAAATTTGGGGATGATCATAGCTTCTGAGATTCTCATGCGTGCAAAGCAGTGCCAGACCTCACTTCCTTTCCCAGTATTGATCATCGAGTTGTGCAGATGGGCTCGGGTACCCAGAGATGCAAAGAAGGATGTGGAAGTTATTCCCACATCCTCCACTAATATCCAGAGAATCGAAGCTAAATATCTTAAAGATCAGGTAGAGATGGGGTAGAAAGCAGCCTCGGTGGACCTTTCCCTGGTTGTGGACAGAGACTCCATACCTGCAGAGGCATCTTTGCCTACTCCGACCCATGGGCTTTCAGGTACCTCTACTGCTACTTCTTCTGATGTTCCTAGTTCTTCTGCTGCTGCACTACCCCCTAGACCTGCTGCTGCTGCTGTCTCCCGGACTCCGATCACCAGGCTTCATTACTCCAGATGGGGCAACTTGCCCATTCTACTGATCGTCGAGCTTCCAGACTCGAAGCCTCCATTCCGGGCATGATTCAAACTACCCTGATGGTGTGACACCAATGAGCACTGCGACTGATGCCCTTGTGACAAGGATAGCGGTGTGTGAGCGTGGCCAAGGGGCCACCGAGGAGGTGACGGCCTTAAAGGCCACTATAGCTATGTTGCGGAGCGATGTGGATCAGTTGATGTCCACCGATATGTCAATGATCTTTGGGACGGTGGAGATCCGAGATGTGCCAGAGATGCCTCCGGCTACCATCGGAGATGAGGGTAGATTGAGGAAGCAGTTGATCCTGAGTATGAGGCGAAGACTGATGAGGAGATGCTCGAGGTGGCTGTGGAAGCTTCATATGATGGCCTTACTGAGACTGAAGAGACCATGGTAGATGTTGTTGTGCATGCTTCCTTAGCAGATACTCCCTTGGATGCTACTAGTGTAGCTGTTGTTCCTTCTGAGGTGACCTCGGGTATTGAGGCCTGAGACCAGACTAATGCACTTGGTATTGATCCCCAAACAGATGGAGCGACTGAGTAGACAAGATCCCCTCTTTACCATCCTCTCTATCTTACTTTTATTTTAATTTTTGGATATTATTAGCTTGTTTGCATTTGAGGACAAATACTTTTATTTGTGGTGGGGTGAGGCCCACTTTTTGTGTGTCATTCCTAATTCTTGTTTTGTTTATATATTTGGGTTTTGAGCTAAATTTGTGTCATACACTACTTTTTGTGGATGTTTGAGCTTGTGGCTCCTTGTTTTTAATTGTAAATGATCTTTGACCCTTCAAAAAAAAATTACCACCTCTTGTTTGTTTTGAATGTAGTTGTTCTTGTGCAAATTTGAGTATCGATTTTGATCAATATCGATGGCTTGAATAGTTCTCATAATCGAACAAAAATGAATCTGCGACTACGATGAGGCCAAATGAAGTTGCATATCCAATGTGTGAACTCTTTGCATCTTGTTGTGACTAACCAAACATCAAATTGAGTGTCTTGTGATGAACATTACACACTAGCGAAAGTGTGGAGTCTTGTTTGACATTGGTGTCAATGTCTTATGTGATGAGCTTACCGTGAACCATGTGTGATGGCACCTAGAATTTGCCCCGCTGGTCCGACTGACTAAGTGATGTGAACTCTTGATATGATCTTAGGCAACTTTAAAGAGTGTGAAACAATTTGACATTATACCTCTTTTTGTGACCGACCTTATGAGTGTGTGAACCCCTTTTGAGTACCCTTTGAGCCTTACCCTTTTCAGCACCCTTTGAGCCTTACCCTTTTCTTGGAAGAAATTTGCTGAAAACATAACCTTTCCTAATCCATTACCCATAATCCTCATAATTTGTGGCATGTTTGAATAGCCAACTTAGTCCATGTGCCTAAGTTGGGGGTGTGGTGAAAAGAGAAGGTAAATCAAGAAACTGCAAGAAAATCCTCTTTTACCCATGTTTTGAAAAAAAATATGGAACCCCTCCATACATCAAAGAAGAAGAAAAGAATGAAAAAGAAAAAGAAGACAAAATGTGTAATAAAGTTGTGAAAATACAAAAATGAAATGGGGTTTCCAGCAGTCCATAGAAAATGAATAATGGAATGACTTGTAAGCAGAAATGAAAAATGATGAAGAAAAGGAAAGAAAGTGTTATGCACACCACGTTTCATGAGGACTATAGCCAATGAGCATTAATGACCATACCATTGCAATCAGCCACATTACAAGCCTTGAAAAGATCTTTTTGATCTTGAGTGAGCTGAAACAAATGTTGGTTGAAAAATACGGGCAAACCTATGGGTGAAATCATACATTGTGTTCATCTTTGTGAGTGTGAGCGTTGCATTTGATTTCGGAACTTTAAATTGTTGAACCCTTCAGTGTGAACATGGAATCATTCTTTGTGTGAGGGCATTTGATTTCCTTTGTTGAGCTTGAACTTGCATTTGAAGCAAGTATTGTGAGCTTGAGATTCTTTGATAAAGGTGAGTCAAAATTGGAAACTTTGAGTGCACATTTGATCATTGCATAAGTAAGTTGAGTCTTTTTGTGTGCATTCATGATTGAGTCTTGTGTAGCACTATTTGAGACATACTTTTTGAAATGTTGAACTTGAGTTTTACTTGACGACAAGCGAAAGTTTAAGTTGAGGGTGTTGATGAGTCCACGATTTGGACTCATTTAGGGCTTAATATTTATAGATTTAGTGTCCTCGAATGCATATTTTGTCTCAATAACTGATATAAATTCTTTAATTTCAAGTATTTGAACTTAGGGACAAAGCATGGACACTATTGAGAAAAAAGGATTAAGGCAGCTGAAAGAACGAAAAAAAGAAGGCTTGAGGATCGCCTAGACCATTGGGCAAGTCGCCGAACAGTTCCGCGATGCAGTTTTATATCGCCCAAAGTTACAGAACTTGAATTTGCTGAAGGCCAATGCAGAAAAGCAATGAACCAGACCAAAGGGTGGATCGCCAAGGGGATCGGCGATCCCGACTAACTGCGTCAAGTGGACCTTTGCAGCACACTTTTTGACAACTATAAATACTTGTTTGAATTTTTAGTTTAGTATGCAACCAGTTCATGAAATTTTAGAATTACTCAGTTTTAGAACATAGTTTTTGGAGACAATTTTCCCTTAGCTTTGGAGATTTTGAAAATCCCCATTATGAAGAAATTGGAAGTGGGTATTGAAGATTCTTCATCGTAGACGTGTGCAAAGACCATATCAATCGTACCCACTTGATGGAAACACTTTTTGGTATCGTTTTCTATCTCTTTACTATGTCTAGCTAAAACCCCAATTCTTGGGGTGTGATATGTGAATATGGGCTGAATTTACTGTTAGGTATTACTAATTGATTGTTCATTTTCTGTTTAAAGGTGATTTCGTTCAGTGGTTGTGTTTGCATTTAATTGGGTTGTAGTTGCAAATACAATTTTAACTTCGTGTTTTTGGCTTTCTCAAGAGAGAGGTTTTAAAACCAAAACTATTGAATCGATGGTCTGTAGTTATTGGGTTGTCGTGGGTTCAGCTCGAGAGAGTGAATCCTAAACCCTCTCCCACACATTCAGTTTGAGAGAGTGAATGGACTAAGGCGAAGGATGTGCTTTATTGCCGCTTATTGGTGTTCGAGAGAAACTAATTTGGTTCGGGGTAAATTGTTGAAGAGAAAGTTTACCCTCATTATAGTCTAGCTTAGTTACCAATTTACAGCAATTTACTATCAATAGCAATTACCTAGTTGTTTACGTTAGCCTATAATCCTATCACATCCCAAGAATCTCATCTCCATATTTGTATTTTCGTTTTTAGTTGTCATTTTAGTTGATAATTGATTACAAAACCCCATTTTAATACTTGACACTTATGTCACCCTTTAATTTATCATGTTTTTCTTTGTAAATGTTTATAGCTATAATTGACTTGAACACATTTAAGTTTTTCTATTGATTCTCAATTATGAACCGCTCCCTTGGGACTCGACCCCAACTCACTAGTTGGGTTATATTACTACTCACGATCATTGGCACTTGAAATGGAGGTAGTGTCCTGATACGTGAAATCACTGACTTGGAGAACCTAAAAAGTTCGTCAGAAAATCAAAGTTCATTCGGTGAACGATTGGAAGTTATAAACTTCATCGTTAAACTAGAAAAAACTGGAAATAAAGATCAAGTCTTTATTTGAAGACACTAAGTGTGCTTGTCTTTTTTGACAGCAGGATGACTAATGAAACTGAAGTCATGGCTGATACGACATCAAAAATTGATGCAATAAATATTGCTTCGTCGTGTCGTACAAGCGTTGCAGCGGCTGAAAAACGTGAAAATTCACTGGCATGAATTTCAAGAGGTGGCAGCAAAAGATGCTATTTTATTTAACTACTTTGATTCTACAAAGATTCATCAAAGAAAGTGTTCCTGAGTTAGCAGATTCTACTCCGGAAGATGAACGCATTATGGTTATTGAAGCTTGGAAGCATTCTTATTTCTTATGCAAGAACTATATTCTGAATGGGCTTCATGATGACTTTTACAATGAGTACAGTAATATGAAAACTTCCAAAGACCTCTGGGATGCTATCGAAAAAAAGTATAAGACGGAGGATGCCGGTTTGAAGAAATTCATCTGTGGCAAAGTCTTTGGACTTCAAGATGGTATAGATAACAAATCTGTTGTTACTCAAGTTCAGGAATTGCATTTGATTATCAATTATCTCCTTGCGGAAGATCTAGTGATTAATGAGGCCTTCCAAGTAGCTGCTATGATTGACAAGTTACCTCCTCTGTGGAATGACTTCAAAAACACCTTAAACCATAAGATAAAGGAGATGTCCCTTGAAGATCTCATTGTAAGATTGAGAATTGAAAAGGATAATAAGGTTGCGGAGAAGAGGCCTCGTGGAAATTCAACAATATTAGGAGCCAATATTGTTGAATATAGAAGGTCTAAAAAGAGAAAGGCAAACTCTGCACAGCAAAGTAGTCAACCTGAGAAGAAATTCAAAGGTAGTTGCTTTAATTGTGGAAAAATTGGTCATAGGGCTGCAAATTGTAAGGCTCCCAAGAGAGTGAAGAAGAAAGATCAAGCAAATGTTGCTGAATTTGAAGATAATGATCTATGTGTTATGCATTCTAAATACAATTTTGTTGGCAATCCAAGAGAGTGATGGATAGATTCTGGTGCCACCCGCCATGTATGTGCCAACAAAGAACTTATTGCATCATATGAGCCTACTTAAGGTGATGACATAATTTACATGGCAAACTCGACAACTGCAAAGGTTGAAGGAACGGGCAACGTTCTATTGAAGATGACATATGGCAAGGTGGTGACTCTCAAGAATGTGCTACATGTTCCAGAGTTAAGAAAGAACTTGGTTTCTACTCCACTTCTTACTAAAAATGGATTCAAATGTGTATTAGTTTCTGACAAAGTTGTAATTAGTAAAAATGAAGTGTATGTTGGAAAGGGCTACCTTTGCGAGGGCTTGTTTAAGCTCAATGTAATAGCTATTGCTAATAATAAAAGTTCTTGTTCTGCTTACTTGCTTAAGTCTAGTGGTTTATGGCATGAACGTTTGCGACATGTCAATTATAAGACCTTGCGAAAACTGATTAATTTGGAAGTATTGCCTAATTTTGAGGGCAATAAAACACAATGTCAAATATGTATGAAAGCTAAGTTTGCTAAACATCCTTATAAATCTGTTGAAAGGAATTCCAATCTTTTAGATTTGATTCACACGAACATTTGTGATATGAAATCAACACCAACACGTGGTGGGAAAAAGTATTTCACAACTTTTATTGATGCTTACACTAGATATTGTTATGTTTATTTGCTATCAAGTAAGCATGAAGCAATTGAAGCATTTAGGCAATACAAAACTGAAGTTGAAAATCAGTAAGATAAAAACATAAAAATGATACGAAGTGATAAGGGTGAAGAATATGAATCTTCTTTTGTGGAAATATGTTTGGAAAATGGAATTATCCATCAAACGACTACCCCTTATTCACCACAATCCAATGTGATTGTACAAAGAAAAAATTGAACTTTGAAGGAAATGATGAATGTCTTACTTATAAGTTCAGGGTTACCAAAAAACTTGTTGGGGGAAGCTATCCTTACAGCAAATCGAATACTCAATAGAGTACCTATAGAAAGACACAATCTATTCCATATGAAAAATGGAAAGGAAAGAAACCCAACTTGAAATATTTCAAAGTGTGGGGATGTCTAGCGAAATTCCAAGTTCCTATACCCAAAAGGTTGAAAATAGGAGCAAGGACTGTGGACTGTGTGTTTATTGGATATGTTGTAAATAGCAAGGCATGTCGATTTTTGGTTAGTAAATCTGAACATCCAGATACTCATGACAATACGGTAATTGAATCAGATAATGCTGAATTCTTTGAACACATTTACCTATATAAAGCTAGATATGAAGAGTCTAGTGGGGGGGGGGGTCTAAACGACCTCAACATGAACCAAAGGAAAATATACAAAATGAAGAAAATCCAAGGCGTAGTAAGCATCAAAGGACTGCTACTTCCTTCGGATCATATTTTGTAACATTTCTCATTGATAATGAGCCTCAAACCTTCCAAGAAGCAATGTCCTCTACGAATTCATCTTTTTGGAAAGAAGCTGTCAATGGTGAGATTGAATCAATCTTGAATAACCATACTTGGGAGTTGGTTGATCTTCCTCTGGGAAATAAGCCTTTAGGATCAAAATGGATCTTTAAAAGGAAAATGAAGATTGATGGTACTATTTACAAGTACAAGGCAATACTTGTAGTCAAAGGCTTCAAACAAAATAAAGGTCTTGATTACTTTGACTCATACTCGCCAGTGACAAGGATTACATCTATTCGAATGTTGGTTGCACTAGAAGCAACATATGATCTTGAAATCCATCAAATAGATGTAAAAAATAGCTTTTTTAAATGGAGAGTTAGAGGAAGAAATTTACATGGAACAACCCGAGGGTTTTGTGGTTCCTAGTAAAGAAAGAAAAGTGTGCAAACTTGTGAAGTCACTTTATGGACTGAAACAAGCACTCAAACAGTGGCATGCAAAGTTTGACCAAACAATGTTGGCAAACGGATTTAAGATTAATGAGTGTAACAAATGTGTTTACATTAAAGACACTCCAAATCATAAGGTTATTGTTTCTTTGTATGTGGATGATATGTTAATCATTAGTAGAGACTTAGCTGGCATAAATGCTTACTATTAGATTTGAAATGAAAGACCTTGGAGCGGCAGATGTTATATTGGGGATAAAAATTCTTCGAACTCTACAAGGTTTGGCTTTGTCACAGTCTCAATATATTGAAAAGGTACTTGACAAGTTCAAGTATTTGGATTTCAATATTGTGAAGACTCCAATAGACGTGAGCTTTGCACTTCAAAAGAATAAAGGTGAAAGTGACTCACAATTGGACTATGTGAGAGTATTGGGAAGTTTGATGTATATCATGAACCGTACACGATAAGATATAGCATGTGCTATTAGTAAGTTGAGTCGGTACACGAGCAATCCCAATCAAACTCACTGGATGGCAATGAAGAGAGTTTTAGGGTATTTAAAACATACTCAAAACTATGCTTTGCATTATGACAAATATCCAGCAGTAATTGAAGGATATAGTGATGCAAATTGGATCACTGGATCAGATGAAGTAAAATCCACAAGTGGATATGTACTTACTCTTGGTGGAGGAGCACTCTCTTGAAAATCATCCAAACAGATATGTATTGGTCGCTCCACTATGGAATCTGAATTTATCACTTTAGATAAAGCTGGTGAAAAAGATGAATGGCTCCAGAATTTCTTGGAAGATATTCCATATTGGCCTAAATCATTGGCACTTGTATGCATACATTGTGATAGTTAGGCTGCAATAGGTAAGGCAGGGAGCATGATGTATAACGGTAAATCTCGTCACACAAGACTAAGACATAATACCATTAGAGAACTACTCTCTAGTGGAATTATCACAATTAACTATGTAAGGTCAAAAGATAATGTATCGGATCCACTTACAAAAGGCCTAACTCAAGAGGGAGTTGAAAGGTCATCTAAGAGGATGGGTTTAAGGCCTAGGACAAGTCAAGCATGATGGTAACTCTACCTAGCAGACTGGAGATCCCAAGGGCTTGGTTCAAAAAGATCAAACAAAGTTGTGTTCGACGGTCCAACATTGTCAAATAAGATAACCCATTCTCACGATGAAGACAATGTTTAGTAACCAAGGATAAAGCTTATATTGAAGCTTTTTAATGGTTTCTAAGTTTGGCAAGACATGACCAAATAGTTTCTCTACGAGAGTAAACATTTAAGAATCACCTATTTGGGAGTGAAGTGGAAGCCGCTTCAAGGAGAATGTTAGTAAAGGTCAATTCTCTAAGCTCTCATAAAACCAGGAAGTGTTCATGGTTGAAACGAACAAAACCGTGAGAACCATAGATGGTAAAAGGCTGGTTGTGTGACTTATATTGTCTAGGTGTATATTCAAGTTTGACGGTTCAAATATATCTCATCTACCGATTGATCGAGTGCATCCGATATAAGTTCACTACGGAAAGTTCAAAGGGAAAACCACTTATCCCGATGCAACTAGTCTTTGTTTGTAATCACACAGTAGTCCGTGTATATCTATCTTTTGTGCTATAGTCATTCCCATTCATGTTGGGGATTGTTGGGTTCATTGTATAGTATGTGTGAATGGATAATGGTACATAGAATAAAGATTGGTTAATTAAAAATGTGAAAGTGCTGCAAGTATGAATGGAGTTATTCCATTCATGAATACTCATGACAGTTGAATGCAACCTTTCGTATTTTCATGCAACCGTTCGTATTTCTAGGTTACCTTTTTCACATATCATGCATGAATCATTGTGCTCACCTATAGGCTATAAATATCTAATTCTTTCTCAGATATTGAAACAAGTTTACAAGAAGAAAAATACTACATAGTAAGAAAAAAGTTTCTGCTTTTCCAAAAAAACCTTCAAGTGTGATTACAAGACATTGAGTGGTTCGCTGGACAACAAATTTGATGTACCACTATTTGTTTGTCGTGAGTCATTTTATCCTGGAAGGATATATTCCATAACATCGGGTACTTGAGGGGAATAATTTCATTAAGGAAACTTTGTGAATTCAGAGGACTTGACTCTTCTTCCTTTCATCTTGTTATTATATGATTTTTTGTTTCCAAAATTTATTTAACTTCATATGTTATATTTCATTATTTGTTTGAAGTTATTTTGTTGGATAAATAGATTTTGCAGTACGATATTTAACAATAATGTAGTGTACCCAAGTCTTTAATATGGAAGACCTTTTTCATAGAACCAGTGAAGGAGTCCAACTTGCTAGGATCTGAACATGTTAACAATATGTCATCAACATAAACGAGAATGAAAATTTTCAAATCACCTTGGCAGAAAATTAAAAGGGAGCTATCAGCTTTTGATGGAATGAATCCTGATTGTATTAAGAAAGTTGATAAGCGATGGAACCAACCTCGCAGAGCTTGTTTGAGGCCATAGAGTGACTAATGTAGTTGGAAGACATGATCCGGACAGGAAGAGTGCACAAAACCTGCTGGTTACTCAATGTAAATCTCATTCTCCAGATGTCTATGCAAGAAAGCATTCGAAATATCAATTTGTCTTATGGGCCATTGATGAATTGTTGCTAGCCAGACCACAGTGCGAACAGTGATAAATTTAACAACTAGAGAGAAAGTATCTTGATAATCTACACCACATTAATGGGAGTAGCCTTTCGCCACTATGCGAGCTTTGTACCTATGAATATCACCATTGGATTTCCGCTTGATTCAGAATATCTATTTGTTCCGAATAATATTTTTACCAGGTGGTCGTGAAATTAAAGTCCATGTTTTATTTTGAAGGAGTGCATTTAGCTCATCTTGGATTGCTTCTCTCCATTCTAAAATTTGTTTTTCTTGCGCTAATGTTGTTGGCTCTGTGTACAGGTAATTTGGAGTGGTTATAGTTATGAAGGCACATCATTTGGACATGGTGGTAAGATGCAAGATCATGTCATGAATTTACTTGATTGTTGAGGTGGTTCGGGCAAATATTGGTTGAGATCAACAGGAAGATTTATGGCTATATTTGTTGTTGAGGTTGAGCATGGGGTAGAATTAGGTGATAAATTTGGTTGAGTATTTAAGGGAGCAGATGAAGAATGATCAATAATATGAGAATAAGAGGGAATCTGAGACAGATTAAGATAATTACCTGAAGATGGTATTGAGGCAGAGTCCAGTGAGGAGTGTTCTATGCTAGAGACTTGCAGCCAAGGAGTTGCGACGGTTTCAGTCTCTAAAGTCTTGGCATTTGCATCAATATATGGAAAAATCTTTACTTGAAAGTGAGCATACCTAACCAAACAAATTTTCAAGAGCTTGCCAGACTTCATGCAAGGAAGATAATCCAATGACATAAGGAAATATTGCTTCCGTTAAAGAGGAGAAGAGCCATGAAATAAGCATTTGATCCTTTTTAACCAGGAATCAGATTAGGTTCTTGTAATTATGGATTACAGGAAGACGGTTTGGTTTTCAATGGAGCTGGACAAGTACCATCTATTAAATCATGAAGATTTTGATAGTTTAATATGGGAATGAATTGAGTTTTCCATGCTAGGTAGTTTTTGGTTGAAAGTTTCAAAGAAAAGGAATTGGTTGAGGAGAAAACAATAGATATGGGACTGGTAAAAATAAAAGAAGTTGCAGGAACTCTTGGATTTGTCATTGTTTAGAGATAGAGAGAAAAAAAATAGAGGCTCATATACCATGTAAAATAAGAGAGTAGAAAGAACTCGAGGAACTATGATCGTAATTCCCTCTGATGCATTCTTGGTTACAACAGAAATATATATGTGCGTATGGGTGTGCGCGCACGTGCATGCGTGTGTGCGTGTGTATGTGTGTGCGCGCACATTTGAGCATGTGCACATGTGTGTGTGAGCGGGTGTGTGCGGGTGTGCGTGTGTGTGCGTTCAAAACTATGATTTGCATCATAACAAAAATCCAGTAATATTGTAAGGATATAGTGATGCAAATTGATCACCGGGTCAAATGAAGTAAAATCCACAAGGGAATATGTATTTACTCTTGGTAGAAAAGTAGTTTCTTGGAAATCTTCCAAATAGACATGTATCGCTAGCTCTACAATGAAATCTGAGTTTATCACTCTAGATAAGGCAGGTGAATATGTTGAATGGCTCCAGAATTTCTTAAAAGATATTCTTTTTTCGACCAAACCTTTAGCATCATTATGGATACACTTTGATAGTCAAGATGCAATATGTGGGCATGGAGCATAATATATTGTCACGACCCAAGCCTAGGGCCTAGACGTGACCGGCGAATGGGGAACCTGAAGGAACCCCAAACAAGCCTCATAGCGTATCATTACACATCCTTGGTCGCGGAAGCAATTAAAATGACCATAAGCGATAAGCATAATCAAGGGGGAA
>JAJOOF010006786.1:0-33177 GCA_029582545.1 Solanum lignicaule | reverse complement strand
TTTGGGAATTTTCTGTTATTTATCAAAAACAGAGAAATGGTACTCAAACCAACAGGGAAATTCTAACTAGTAAAAGAAATGAGATTAATATTGAGCTCCATTCAAGAATTGATCTGCAGAAGAAGAAGAAGAGAGGAAAGAATCAGATTGAGATGAGATGAGCAGAGAATTTGAGAGGGAGAAAAGAGCACGAGGAAAGGGTTGAGAATTACTAGATTTCAGTTAGCCTTCTCTCTCTTCTGTGATGTGTATATATAACCATCTGTCCACGTGGCACGATCTCGTCCCTTGAGCTTAATTAATTGAAATAAATCTTGGCCCTTCATTCTTTTATTTACTCAGTTAAGACTTATACTCCTTCCGGACTTCGACTCTTAACGGCAACATTTTATCAGTTAGTTGAGATCATAACATCCAGTTAAAGGTTACGGACATAAGCTTGACATGGAGTTTGACTGCAAGCTGTTCGATATAATGCGGAAGAGAGATATTTTTGCAGAATCTCTTGGCCCTCATACAGCTATTGGTTCGCTTGGTTTACACATTTGCGATTGGTTTGATACTGGACAGGCTTTTGGCGCTTGCTTTGATAAGGTAAACTCGGGTGTGCATTCACTCAACCGAGTTCTGCTTTTTGGCTGTTCGAATGGCTTTCCACTTCTGAGTGTTGTTGATACTTCAGATGTAGGTGAAGTATCCTCACTTACCACTGCACACAAGATGTTTGTTGATATGTTGGACAGGTATGAATATGCTTACTCTTTTAATCTTGACTCAACTAGACCGTACATTGAATCTGATTGTGACATTCTGATTGTGGATAGAATCACATTGGTCCCTATGATTAAATGCTTACAACTTCCATTTGATCCCGGTGTATACGTCACACATGAGGTCATATTCCTCTGTGACATGTGTAACGATATTAGAAGTATTAGGCATATTGAATATCCTTGCATAACTGCTAACCATGCTGTCGGGAATGTTTCTTCTGGTGCATTAGAGAAGTATATTGATGCATATGACTTCATCCAGTACTTCTATTTTTGCAACTTCAACTTGTCCTGGCAGCCATACACTACAGTTGCTTCCTCTCATGGAGACAATAGTTTTATTGTGCTTGGGTTGTTGGAGCGGGCTAAATACCATAGGAGAGGTGCCTGTTAATTTATGGTATAGATCTGATGTCGCAATCAATCGAACAGTAGGTGTTCTGCGAAGTGGCAATTGGCCTGGGTTTATACTCTTCTCTGCTGACCAAGTATTGCATATTTTTGTGACAAGTCAATATGCAAGAACAGTATATGGACGTTTGGGGAACCCCAAATGGTCTTGCAGCAATGATATAAATCACAGAGCTGGTGTAAGCTTTGTCTGTGATGTTCTGAATGATGACCTCCAATATGAGAAATGGTACAATAGTGTTTTTGGACCAGCTCCGCCTACTGGTCTTAACCACCTTCAGTTGTCTAATGGTCACTCAATTGTGGAATGGGTTGATGACTGCTTAGTTATAGTCTTATGGATCATCTTTTCGAGTTGTATTCGACTCTTTTATGGGTTAATGTCATTAGGATATCCCGTTACAACCATTTTAAAAAGGAGTAGTCACATCTTTTCTGATGCCAAGGTTAGCTTGACTTCTGATTGGTTTGATCAATTTAATCTCAAACTTCAAATTTGCAAGTTTGATCACTGTTGGATCAAAGATGGAAGGATGCTTGAGGTGCTTGTAAAAAAGGCAATTTTATTTAAAAATATTGCTCCTGAGGTTGAAAGAGCGAAAGATTTTCTTGGTGAACAAAACAAAAGAGCTACAATACCATATTTGCAAAAAGCAAATGCTCTATGACCAGCAAGTCGACCAGCTTGAAAATTTCCATTTGCCTCGTCGTGATCAAATGTTACTGTTAGAAGGTGCAAACACCACGTCAAGCACGATTATTGATGCTTTGGGAACTACAACAGCTGCGAGGGAAGTCACGCAGAAGGCACCGCCTATTGAGGATATTGACAAATTAATTGTTGCAATCAGTGAGCTGATGGAAATTATGAAAATGCTACAAGAAGCGTTCTCTTCGCATGTTTGTGCAGCTGCTGATTTTGTCGACAGTGAGTTGCGGGCAGCAAATAGCATAAAAGAAGGCACACATAACATATTGAAAATTATGTTGGCCGGATACTGTCCAAAAATTGCTCGATATGTGTTCTATGAATTGCTAGGGGAAGGTAATTCTCCTTCTGCATTCACTTTTGCTCAAGTGATACAAGCAAAATGTGTAGTCAATGAGGTAGACTCTGCTAGTTCACTTCTTAGAGACATGACAAAATTGGGATGTGTACCAAATGCTTTGAGTCACCATTGTCGTACTCTTACACCACCACAGTCTGCCAATGCTCTTGTTCATGAGTTTATTTCAAAAAATTTACTGACATCTTGTTCTACAATGCTGGATCTGTTGCTAGTTGGTGGGGCTCCCACTGAAATCGGGAAGAGATATGTAGTGTTGGTTACATCTTTTGAAGAGTTATCCCCTTATGAATGTAAGCTACTGGAAGTTGGTTTTGTGGGTGCTGGAAGGATTTGGTTCAAGTTGGTTGAGAAAGTGGTTGTCCCTTGGAGTGATTTTCGAACTACAGAGATCTTACAGGTGCCAGTGCCATCATTTCATATTATTTTAGTGGAATTGGATCCAACAGTTCTCAATGCGCTCAGATCAAAGCTCCATAAAGTGTTCAATGTCGGTCCATTAGTTCTGCCATCTTCATCTCTCAAGCAACTCCTTGATGTTAATCTTGTTAGAC
Organism: Solanum lignicaule; assembly: GCA_029582545.1. Classification (NCBI taxonomy): domain Eukaryota; kingdom Viridiplantae; phylum Streptophyta; class Magnoliopsida; order Solanales; family Solanaceae; genus Solanum; species Solanum lignicaule. Next base: position 30,372 of record JAJOOF010006786.1, on the reverse strand, counting down.
ATGGATGCATCCTCTGGTTTAAAAAGCAAAATGATGGATCGTTGTAGAAAGTTTCTTTGGATAATGAAGTGTTAGAAGAATTCCTATGTGCTGTTAACACTTATAAAGAGGAACATGACAACACTGTGGTCTCATTACGGCTATACTCGAACCTTGAGGACAAGGTTCTTATTGAGTAGGGGAGAATTGTTATGAATATAACTTAGCTGGAGGACCTACATGAGAAGATGCCAAATTACATTTGGGACCCTGGGAAGATTCCTATGTATAGAAGAGGGAAATACTCAATTAGCATTATGCTATGAACTTGTCTCTTATTTCTTAGTTACTTAGATTAATGTGGAACCTCCCTCCATTCTCCCTTTTTATTTCTACTTCTTCCCTTGGAAGGATTTGTTACTATTTGGAGCAATTAGAATGATGAACTCTTATAATTGTACCTGTAATTCCAATTATCCATTTCAATACAATATGAGTTCATTACACAAACTCTCTTGTTCAGTTTATGAGGTTTTCCCCCCAATTCTTTCTTCACTAGAAAGAATGCAGTTAAAATCTCCAACTAAACTCTGAATAAGACATTCCGCATGTTTATCTGAAGATTCTTCTGAGATTTCATCCTCTGAAGAGCTAGCTATCTTCAGCTCAGTCATCCTCTAGCTCCTTTTGATTTTCATTCTTTTCTCCTTCCTGCTTATTCTCTGTAACTTGATCCAGACCTTCAGTTTGAACTTGAGAAGTTTCCTCCTCCATTAGTTCATCAAAAATAGTATTCAGACCCTGGTCGTGAGGGTTGTTGTTGTGTTTTAATTCCCTTTTCTGATTTGTGCTACTTTTCTTTTTTTTGGAAGATTGTTTCCTTGTCTTCTTATTCTTGGAAATGTTTTTATAATTAAATATTTGGGTAAATCCTTTCAATGGGTATATTCATTGTTTTAGTAGCCATATCAAGATCAATAGGAGTACTCTCATTACTAACTATCTGCCAATTAGGCATATGAAGAGGTAAAGAGTGCCCAAACTGGAGCTATAGGAAGATCTTCCTCTGGCTTAAAGTCCGGAGTCCATCTTTGCTGCAATCCCTCGATTTCTTACAAAATCAGATTGTCAAGAAGGGCTTTGTTTTCAGAGGATTCTCTCCCTCCGGCTGCCCCATAGCCTGGAGTGTTGGATAATTTGCCCGTTAGGAATAGTAACGACTGGTAGTACGGAGAGAGAGTTTTTTTTTATGTTAGTATGACATAGCAACAAAGCTAGAGATATTTGAAACTGCATGCAAGAGCCAAGCTTCTTCTCTTTCTTTGGCATTCAGAAATTTGAAAAAAGCGAAAAACTCATGTTCAATGGCAAATTTTTCCTAATATATTGTTATCCTAAGGTACCATGCTTACCTTCTTCCACTCCCAATCAAAGAAGAGAAAAGGAGCATAAAACAGGACACAAGGGAGGCTTGGCTGAATCAATTTGAAACAAAGAGCACGATGATGAACGCAAAAATCAAATGATAAAATAAACTAGTCACAATCATAGTGGATAGACCAAGTCTTTAGTTCTCCATATTCATCAAATTAAAAACAAAGCAACCAAAAGAGTTTTTGGGACTATTATTACTTGATGTTGGATCATACCAATACGATTTAGCATAGAACTTTCTCTCAGATGGCGGCGAAGAAGCCAAAGAATGGGCAAACAAAACATGTGCTTGTGGTGTTTACAATTGGAATTTGGATATGTATGGGGCATTTCCCTAATATCATTGTACGATAGAGGAGATAATTTCAGAATAGACACAATAGATCCTCCAGTCTTGCACCCATTTTCGACCTCCAGTCTCATGTTTTGCTGAATCTTTTAGCGACAGACTACTAAAATGCTTCCAAACACTAACATCAATAGATACCACAACTGAACAGGGGGGGTACCAGTAAATGGTAGGGAATTTCTCCACTTTACAACTCATAATATCAGCCAAATCGTCAATCATATTGTCTGCATTTTCCAGGTTGATTTTTAATCGATGGCAGCTTTAAAGTCAAGCAAAAATACAACAATATAAAAGCGTTTTTTTCAGTCAAACAAAAATACTATATGACATAATTGCTAGGTACTAATGTTTTTCCCTTTTTCTAATACTGACAAAATTCACTTTGATCTCCACCACCTGCACCCCCAAATAAGAAGTTATAGTCCCAGTAGCCATCGTTCGCGTTATAATGATTGCCTTCATAGAAACACCTTGATTCACGAGGTTCAACCTTAGATTCATCTGGTGAAACTTGTTGTTTGATGCCATCTACTTCTATTTCATACAAGACTTTGCGCATATAACTAGTGTGCAGCCAATGCCCTCCCCTAAATTGACCATTTCCCATAGGAGGCGTAATATATTGACCTCCTGGTGTGTACACTTTCCCTCCGTATTGCACTAAGTCCCCTGCATTTGCACTCAATTTGTCGAACACTTCATAGGGCCACATTCCTATCTCCTCATTCATCACCGGCATTGTAAGATGATAATCAAAATATTCCGTCTAACAAAATGATAAAAGTATGATTATTTACATAAAAGACAAGTATATAGTAAGAATAATTATTGAAAGTGTGTAGCATAACATATATATATATATAATACCTGATACAACCTGAGAAGCACTTCCTCTTTGTAATAACTTCCTATTTCTGAAGTCCTTGGAAAAGCATAATCTATAGGTATTACACGACTTAATTGGATAAATCCCGGACACTTAGTGTTGTAACATCCTGTTTTCTGATAGCCATCCACCTATTCCAAAATATTTCTCGATGATTTCATTTTTTTCGAAAAGAACTTGTCATTCAATCAAATATATACTTACTGTCCACTTGGTATACAAATGAGTTCGGGTGTCACCATTCAAACTTGGATGCACCTGAAAAAATGAATATGTACTAATTGTAATCTTTTGAAATTGTATAGATGCAATATGAAAATTTACCATTGATGATTCAATAATATAAAGAAATGACAACTTACAATCCATCCGACTTGTATCTCCTCGACGTTTTGCCCTCTCCCATTCGAAAGAAAAATGGTTGCAGCACTGTATGGACCATTTCCATCTATTTGAGGATTGTATATACTAAGAAATGCTGAGACACCATAAAATCTTTCTATTGGTGGAGTCGCTCGTATCCTAATTCCTGCAAACTAAATACAATGTTTTGAGGTTATAATGGTGATCATTATTTTCCTCTGTATTTTTTTTTTATTGAAATAAGGACTAACAACGGTGATCACAATTAAATAATATTTATAAATGGATGCTTGAAAAATATATTGTATTAACATTATTATGCTTATGTGAGTACTAAAAATTTATTTTAAAAATCACTCTCTAAAAAATATGATTTTAGAGGAGAAAACAAAGGTATTGGAAAGTGGTGATCCGGTGGATAGAAAGAGTGAAAATTTTGGAAAAGGATATAGACATTTTGGATATTTGATATGGACCAACTGGAGGGAAGTTACAGATAGTCTCACTAATTTAGGAGCTAATTATTTAGATAACTTTAGTTTGTAATATCACGAATTTATCAGATTTTGGTACATTCAAATACGTTCAGATCTATGTATCTCGGGATACATGGGTTAAAATTAGGTGTAATTTATTCTAGATACACGGTATCCAGGTGAATTTGCATGGATCTGGAATACAAACAAATCTCGTTTGTCTCATTCCCATCTCGCTCGCCACTCTCATATAATTTATTTGGTTACAGATACATGCAAACTACACTAAATACATACATATATATGTATCTAGTGTGATAGCCATGTATCTAGGATACATGGCTATCTCACTCACCTCCCTCTCATCTCGTTTGTCACTCTCTTATGTATTTGATATCTGAGATACATGTGAATTACACTAGATACATACAGATACACATATGTAGTATGTATCTAGTGTGATTCACATGTATTTGGGATACATGACTATATATCTCGCTCGCCTCTCTTTCCATTCGCTCGTCACTCTCCCTACCTCTCTCACTTCTCTCCCTATTTTAGTGTATCTGGTAGCAAAAATATATGTATCTAGGTATATATCTTCCTCAATATATGGTAGAAAACTCTTCATTAGTGGTAAGATGCATTATTATTTAAAAGTATAGATATAATTAGTATATATAATATGGATGTATGTCTAATAAGGTAATTTTCCCTAAATTGAAATGGAATTACTAGGATCGTAAACTATTAATATTAGATGGTATATATGTGTAACTTTCCCTAAAAGACTATACATACATAGAGTTGTTAAAATGGAATTGGCTCGTAAAGTCGCTCCAGCCCAATCTTTTATTAAAGAAGGATTGGGTTGATTTTTCAGCCCATTTATAAAGAGGTTATTCGCCCAATATCATTTAGGAAAAACTACCTTATGTTGACATATATTCATAACACATATATTCTATTTATATTTTTGAATAGTTACATATTTTTCCATTAATAAGAATTTTTTTTATCATATATTGAAGAAAATATACCTAGATATATGTATTTTTGCTACAGATACACTAAAATAGAGAGAAAGACGAATGCAATAGTCATGTATCACAGATACATTCGAATCACACTAGATTATATGTATCTGGTGTGGTTCACATGTATCTAGGATACCAAATACATAGGAGAGTGACGAGAGAGACGGGAGGGAGGCAAATCCACTTGGATACAATATATCTTGAACAAATTACACCTAATTTTGACCTCGTGTATTCCAAGATACATATATCTCTGGACGTAGCTCGACGCACCATAATCTGGTAAGAATCGTAATATTGCAAACTAGAGTATATCTAAGTAATTAGCTCCTAAACTAGTAGGATTTCGATAAGTTTCAGTCATTTTACTCATCAGCCTCAAAATGTGTGATATACACAATAATATACGTTATATGTACTCTAGCAATAGCATAGTGTATTTCAAATAAATGTGTTACACATAATGATATACATTAATATGTATACATATTATTTCAGCTATACAGTATACTAGCTTGTATACAATAATACGAATAATATATATTTATATTATTCTAGATATATATACTAATAATACATCCATATTTTTGCGCAACTCTGTATAATGATTAGTGTGAAATAAATTCATTAATTTAATAATGTATATAAAAGAAGACTGTTTCATTATCAAATATAAATTAGAAATATTTCTAAACTGCTACACAATGGTAAACTTATATAACGATATCCTTCTTAGAGTGAGTTGGTCCCATCAAGGAATCTTTTATTCTAAGATTTTTATATTATTATAAAAATAGAATTGAAGCTTCATAGAAGCCATACATATTACTCAACTTTTGGAAAGAGATTTGGAAGAAAAGGGAAGTAAGAGATTTAGGGATAAAATTTGGGAAAAGTTAATTGAATAAAATTTCTAAATAGAGAAAGAATATAAAATTTTAAAAGAAGATTTTTTTAATTATGAGATAATTTTTTTCTGAACTTAAATTATTTTATATCATTTAATGTCTAACTTTGCCATACATTAGAGATATTTTTCATCCTTTTCTATATCAAATTAAACTATATATCTGCCAATTTAGAATTAGAGGCCCTTATTTCTTTCATTTATTATGTTTCAATTTATTACCAAAATTTATTGAAGGGGTAGTTTGTCCTAGCCTCCGATTAGATTAAAGTAAATTAACTGGCATTTTTAAGGACCTTCAATAAAAAGAAAAAAAAAGAGATATTTGTAATCGAAGACTTACATCAATCCAATTATATCCAAAGTACTGATTACCCAAGCTCATGGAGGCATCTAGATCCCTTTGGAGTTTTTTCTTTGTCATTTTACGTATCGGCACAGTTTCAACTGGACATCCTTCTTTATTTAACCAATATTCCTCCGCCTTGAAACCATCTGATTCGTTTCCCCTTTTTGGCTCCATAGCTTTTAATTTTTGTCTTTCAAGCTTCTTCGCGATCGTCATCTGTTTTTGCATTCCACATTAAATAAAATGAATATACCTTAATTCAAAACTTATATATACTTTAGAAGTAAAAATATATCTATAACAAAATGTATACCTTAATTCTTTCTGATCCCAGTGTTGAATGCAGAAGAGTTGGTTGTTTGTAGATGTCCACACAGTCATATAAGTCTCCATGAATAGTCTAAAAAAAACAATTTCGTTGGACAAAGACCTTCATAGAGAAATGAAAGGATTTTTGTACGAAGAAGAAAAGTTCATAGTTGACTACGTTTACATTTTTTGTAAATTTGAAATGTCCAAACATATATAAATTATACCTCAATCGTAAAGTTCGATCTTGCGACATATTTATAGCTCTCGACCACATTTGAAAGAATTATAATTGAAACTAAAAGAGAGAGGTAAATTGCCATTGGAAACAATGATTTATTGTTTCTTGATTTTTGTAAGTGATTCAAAAAAATATTCTAAATGATCTTGACTTTAAATTATGAGTACAAGATTTTGACTAATTAATCTTAGTAAGTGATTAATAAATATTCTAAATGATCTAATCTTTAAATTATAAGTACAAAGACTTTGACTAATCTTAGTAAGTGATTCAACAAAATATTTTAAATGATCCTTTCATTAATTAATTAAGGTGGATATGCAAATCAATTCAATATAATATGGTCAAAACTTTTCCTATTTGAACGTTGCATTTCTTAATGAGTTTAAACTTTGCGGACTGAAGTTTTTTTTTTTTTTACACTATCAGGTTACTTAAGGGGAAAACACAATAATTTTCATTAGTATCTAATGTGAGTACAATTTCAAAAATATGATTGACTGAATTTTTTAAAATTTGTATCAGTTGATGTGGAAAGAGCATTGACTCGTGTATCTACTAATACATCGTATTTTTCATTTAATTAGTAAAATATCTTCTTAAAGTTCGTTAAATTAATATTGTATGGACTTTTAGATTCATTGTCTTAACATGCAATTCCAATTGCTAATTACTTTGTTAAGTTAGCAAACTTTGATTAAAATTACACTGTTTTGTTAATTTTATTTAATAATTCAAACAAAACTTTTAATACTGTTGTTTATGCAAGTTTTATCCTTTGCTATGACTCTCCATTGGTTGTTGTCTGCACCACAAATTTGTGTGCCCTAAAGCATAGGGAAGAAAATGTTAAATCGGTGTGTTGAATAGTCCCACATAAAATGAAAAAGAGATAAGACTCATTATATGGCCTCAGGCAATCCTTTCATTCGATCTAATTTTTGGGTCCAAGATTCATTTCTTTACGCGTGGAAGATAAAATTTTCAAAATTAAAAATTAAAAGCAATATTGAATACGTTACCAACGCAAAGATTGTACACACATTCTTTCGATCTTCCTAGAGAGATGACACTTAAATGCATGTTGTGATCATGAGTAGAAGCTAGAAAGACAATAACAACAATTCTTTTTCACTTTTGCTATAGGAACAAAATCTCTTTGATGAAATGCAAATGTGTCGTTGCGACACAACCAAAATCAAGCACTAAGTTGTGGCTTTCAAAGCCTTCATCATTTAAAAAAAGGGTAAATCACATAAATCCCACTAGTTTAGGTCTTAATTACTAAGATTTCCAATAGTTTCAAATATTACTTCCTCTACCATATTTCATGATTAGGATACATGAGTCTGAATCCGTGACATACATGTATATGTCGAATTTTAAAATTGAGATACAAAACTTATTTATTTAAATTAATTGGTTGTAACTTATTTCCTTAATTAGAGGAGTAATTGAGGATTTTCAAAATACATAGATAATTAGTTTCATTTTATTATTCTTTGAAATAGTAAATTCATTAATATTATTAATATAAGATAAAAACATGTATATTTTGGTAATGTAATTTGATTAATTTCAAATTATTACTCTTAAAATAATAAATTCATTAATTTAATGTATCTATTATCAATATATGATGTATCCAACAAACTAAACATTTAGATACATGAGTGTCATACAAGTACATTCATATGTATCATAGAAGTATCTAGCATTAATTTCATGTATTTGTTATACGTATCTAGTATTAATTTTATGTATCTATTTATATATATTTCATGTATCTTTTATATGTATCTAGTATGAATTTGATGTATCAAGTATCAATTGCATATGTTATATCCAAAAACATGTATCTCGAATACATAGTAAACATATACATCTAATTATGTGTATCTAAATATGGAATATATAAAAAGAAGAAGCATATACATCTAATTATGTGTATCTAAATTTTATACGTTATATCTAAAAACATGTATCTCGAATACATAATAAGCATATACATTTAATTATGTGTATCTAAATATGAAATGTAGTTGAAACACATGAATCTATGAACAAATCACGACTGTAGAGTATCTGTCGTATCATTAATATCATTGTGTTGTTAAAAAACATGTATCCGAAATTTAATAGTGGATACATATACATGTTCAGATACCCCATTACTAAAAATACAACACAGATCTTAATTAAGATTACTACTTATTGGATTCACATGTTTCAAGGGCTATATCAAAGTAATATTGGTACTACCACATCCATATCACAGTAACCAAAGAAAGTCTTAGAAGAACACCAACAAACAAAAATTCTCTACAATATTCCCTTTGATCCTTTTGCACTGTGGCATAACATAATCAAAACTAAGATCCATTTCTTTCGGAGACAAACAATCAAGACCCACTATGAATTGAAAGTTTTCTCTGTAGCAGTTACTGTGATTGGAACTCGTGATAAATGAACAATACAAAATGATATTTGGGTTCAGGAGAATTTGTGGTGATGATATCTTGAGAAGAAGAGAGTAGATTAACTATTGTTGAAATGAAATTGTAAGGTGAAATTCTTGAATCAGAAAGGAGGAGACATAATTGATTGATAAACATGGGAGGGGAGAATTAAGAGATAGTGATTGATTTGGAGTGAAAGAGTTATTTAAGCAGATAATTAATCAATAATAGTTTTAAGGGATGTGGGTATCTAATAGTATTTTCAAATAATATATTAATATATGGTATAAAATACTAAAAGTGATAATATATGTAATTGTTTAAAAGTAAAGATAATATTAGTATATATAGTAGTGATGTATGTCTAATAAGGTAGTTTATCCATTAATTAATACCCTTTGAGACTTGATCTATGTATAACAAGAGCTTAAAAGGGTTTTAAATTATTTCTTCTAATTTGAATCCTTGTGCGACACCCATCTTGGCATCAATAAGAAGAAGTCAGGTAACCTAACGAGTTCTCCCCATCTTGTTTACGTATAGTTGCTTCTTAGTGAATATATAATTAATGTTTGGTTGATGGATAACTTTATCAACTTAATGTTTTTTTGATTGAAAAGAAATTTAGAATTGGAAAGTTATATTTTTGTACATATGAGTTATCCAATTTGGTGGGGGAGATGTTTAATGGAACTGCCACACATATAACACCACAGGGTATTGCTGCACCTTCCCAAGTGGCTATGTTGTGGGAATTAATCGTGGCAGATAGATGATATATCAAGTCTGTAATTTATATTCTTGTACCACGATCAATTATAATATGTGGCTCCGGTCTTTTTTATTTTTTTTATTTTTTTATAGTTATCAATATATGATTTAAGTTTTGATATACTGAGATAAGTAATTAAATATTAGGTGTACTGTATTATATGAATACCATTAGATTTATGATATCGGAGGAATCGAAACTTAACCATAGGCTTGAAATTTAAGAAATAAGAGACTTAACATATTAATTGACCTCAAGATTTGGAAATTGATTATAGATTTGAGTAGGTTATTGAGTTAAGGCTAGATATATAGTAGTATGAGTGTCTACGGACTCGCTTGCTTATAAATATTGTATACTTGATAGATAGAAACGTTCTGAGGCATTGAGGAAAGAAAAAAACATTAGGAATTGTCTTGTTTGACTTGGTTTATTATATGTGATAGAGAAACTCTTAATAGTGATTAATAGTCATAAAGTAATGCTGGGTTTTATATGTACTTAATTGTTGTGGTTTGGATAATTTATGTGTCGTTGTGATTGGGCTGAAATCTCAAGATCGTGAAATCCATAATCTTGAACTTGCTCTATCAAAGTGATGCCTTGGATAAACAAGGTTGGATGAAATCTTGTTAATGAAGTGGAAAGTGATGATGCAGAATGAGGAATTAATTATATTGTTGGATTGTGTGCCACAAGCTGATACAATATATTTGGATCAGGTGCCACGAGCCGACACAATATGATTGGATCGGGTGTCACATTCCGGCACAATAACATTAAAGAAAAACATATTAAAATACTTAATGTACTCAATCTCAAAGAACTTATTTCCCAAAAGAGCGTGGTGTGGAGGCATGCATGAGTCATCATGTGTGTTCTTGATATTGTGACTAATTATGTATTTGCTTCATTGCTATTGTCACTTGTTCATGTCGTTTGTTGTTTGCCACCTGCTAAGTGCTATAGTTGATTTCATGTTATAACTTTATGCATATTGGTTCCTATTTTGAGTTAGCCCTACACTGATCCCTACTTGTATTTTCTTTGTTTTCCTTTGTGGAGTGGATTAAGTATACCAGTGACTTTGACTCGCCCTTAGCTCTAGCCAGTCTCTAGCACATCAGGTTCCAGGGTGAGCTATTCATTCTAGCTCGTGTTGGATTATCTCGTTCATGACATGATGTCCTTAGTTTTCGGACACAAACTATTTTATTTATTTATTCTTGTGTCTTTAATACTCTTATTTGACATTTTGGGATTAGATGTCCTTGGTGTGATGACTTTCAGGTTTTAAGAAACAATATATAATAAATTCTAGTGAATTTTTATTTCTTACATTAATAAGTTTTGAGTTTTCGCATTATGATTGTATTTCGTAAGTTGAACAATTAATATAAGTTGGGGTTGAATTCGTTGGTTCGTCCACCTAGAAGGTTAAGTGTGGGTACCACTCATGATAGGGATGGCAATGGGGCGGGGCGGATGCGGGGTAGGGCAGATTTAAGACTATGCGGGTGGGATACGGGGCGGATTGCGGGTATATGTGATTTTATGTGGGTTTAAACTTAATTTTAATTTTTTTTACATGTCATAAGAGTGATAGAGCATTATTTTATTTAGATAATTTCTTTAAAACTACTAAAATATTCAAGATAGTAAATGAAAATGGTTCAATAAAAAAATAATTAAATTTCTTACATGTTTCCCAATTGACCCATAAAAATAAAATTTTAAGTCACAATCCTATTAAATTAATATAACTTAATGAAAAAATGAATTTGTTTTTATAAATTTTATTTTTAGTATCAAACTTAACTAGAAAAAAAAATATTAAAAAAATTATGTGGGGTATTATCATGCAAAGTGGGTCTATGCGAGGAGGGTTAAAAATGAAAAAAAATATTATGCGGGACAACACGATATATTTGGATCGGGTGGCACGAGGCGACACAATATGATTGGATCGGGTGTCACGTTCCGCACGGAAACATTAAATAAAAACATATTAAAATAACTTAATGTACTCAAGCTCAAAGAGCTCATTTCCCAAAAGATCGTGATGTGGAGGAATGAGTCCTCATGTGTGTTCTTGATATTGTGACTAATTACGTACTAGCTTCATTACTGTTGTCACTTGTTCATGTTGTTTGTTGTTTGCCACTTGCTAAGAGTTATAGTTGATTTCATGTTATTACTTTATGCATATTGGTTTCTATTTTGAGTTGGTCAATGATATCTACTCAGTACATGTTGCACTGTACTAACCCCTACTTGTATTTTCTTTGTTTCCTTTGTGGAGTGCAACAAGTGTACTAGTGACTTCGACTCGCCCTCAGCTCTAGCCAATCTCCATCATATCAGGTTCCATAGTGAGTTATTCATCCTATCTCGTGTTGGATTCTCTCGGTCATGGCATGATATCCTTTGTTTTCGGACACAAATTATTTTATTTATTTATTCTGATGTCTTTAATACTCTATGACTTGGTATTTTTGAATTAGATGTCCTTGGTGTGATGACTTTCAGGTTTTGGGAAACGATATTTAATAGACTCTAGTGAATTTTTGTTTCTTACATTAATAAGTTTTTGAGTTTTCGCATTATGGTTGTATTTCGTAAGTTGAACAATTTATATTAGTTGGGGTTTGAATTCGCTGGTTAGCCACCTAGAAGGTTAAGTGAGGGTGACACTTATGACTCATTTTGGATCGTGATATTGTATCAACTTATCAAATTCAAAGCAACTATTTCAATATCATTATTTTTTTTTTTTAATTTGTGAGTCGGATTTTATTATTCTAACTCTATATTATATTTTTTATTGAAAATTTTCATTAATTAATTGCATTCTTACTTTATAAGATCTGTGTATATCTTACCTTTCCGAGACTTCACTTGTAAGATTATGTTGGGTATCTTATAACTATTCAATTTATATAAGACAACTAAAAAAATAATAAGGTCTCACTATGAAGTTTGGCTTTAGGCTCCAAACTTGTTGAGATGTCCCTGACCCTATCAAGAGAGTGTAATAAAAGAGTTGTATGTTTTTAAACTAATGAGTGATAGTTTATGTATGAAACTCATACTCTCAATAATTTATGTGTGTTTTTGACACTTCAATCTTATATAAACAAAGATAAAATTTGTACATTGTTGAGAAAATAAAGCGTCTTAACTACTTAGTATTCAGATTATGCAATATCTTAATATTCAGATTCAGACCTCTGAATCTTAATGTACACTTTGATATTCAAATATGCATTTAGATTCAAACATTTTAATTTTAACGAAAACAAATTATGTCTTAATCTAGAAAATCAATTATAAATTTCAAAACAAGTCAATTCGAAATGCATATCTTTTGTTGCTATGAATCTTGACATTTTTTTCTCTTTTATTATATTCTTTCATTTAAAGGTGTTTAAATATTACAAATAGATCGAATCCACGAGAGGGAAAAATACTTTTTAAAAAGAAGTAATTAACAAAGCTTTTCTTACACAAAAATAAGTCATCAATTTTCAATCACTTTTAGTATATTCATCAAGAAAACCAAATTGTGTGGAGTATTTGCAATACAAATTAAAAAAGAAGAAGATATAGCTCGAAAATAAGCATGGCACAATTTTAGTAGAGAATATTTTGGAGCTTTCATCCTAAGATTTAGAAGATCCTATGTTTAGTATATTCGTTTTCTTAATTACTAGAATTATTCTTCACTTATTTAATAGTATAGTATTGGGATTCAATTTTGTAAATATTCCAAAAAGATTTTACAAGAATTTCCGTGAGAGTCTTTTATTTGTTTCTCTTTGATAGATAATTTTAAAAAAAAAATAGGGGGTACTATAACCTAGTACCTCAGAACACTCTGGGAGACTATGCTGCCTTTTTCATGAATATTGATTCCGAAATTCAGTTAATATTAGGAAAAATTACATATATCACCAAATATCTGTAGTATATTTATTAAACTACACACAACTTTTAAAAAATTATACAATCACACACTATTTTCTAGCGGATTGCATAAACTCTCTCCTCCTTATTACTCTTCTCTCTTGCCTCTTTCGTCCTCCCTCTCGCATGTTTCTTCTCTTCACTCTTTTGTTTCCATCTCTTTCTCTATCTTCTTCTTCTACATTTTCTTCTATCTTCATCTTCACCTCCTCCTTCTTAATTTCCTTCTTCTTTAGTCATGTTTATGGTCAAGCTTGATCATGTTATTAATAAATTGCAAGTCAATATTTGATTGATTAAATTCGAAATAAGATATGAGTACTTATTTTTGAAAGTCAACAAGAATGATATTATTGTTATGGTCTTTTTTTTCTTCTTCTAAGTATATATTTATGCACATATACACTTGATATATCAGTGCATATTTGATATTAGATACATGAATAATCCATACATATATACATGCATACTTTCAAAATTGATACCAGATACATTGATATATACTCATAGAAAGAATTAATACAAGCTTATGCATAAATAGTCTGATACATGTACTCTAGTTCTAACAAAAAACCTCTTAGAAATTGATATTGAATACACATATACATACATGAAATGTAAACACAAATACAAAAAAGAGAGGAACGATATAAAAAGTGATCGAGTAAGAGAGAAGAAATTAAAGACGAGCGAGAAAGATAATAATCAGATACATGTAAATCATATTTCAATACAATATATCTAATTTAAAACTCGAATAAAAATATGTAATTTTTGAAACTATCTCTTCAAGCCATATACTAGTGTGTTACATGAAATTTGCTCTTAATATTTGGGATATTTCCAGTTTTTATCAAACTCAAAAAAACAAACTTGTACTACTTATTATTACCCGATAAACTTTTGCAAATTTGTCCCTAGAAAAAATAATAATAATGGGAACTCCCTAGAAACTTCAAAAATTCTGTGACGAAGCCACGCCAACAGCAAAAACCAACACACCCGGCGTCACATATCACGCCACGTGTACATTATTCCACATGTCAAATTCTTATTGGTCAGTAGCTGCACTTTCCACCTGTAGCGCCAACGGTATATATATCCTTAGTTCTTCTGCTGCTGAAATTTCGTCTTCCCAATTTTTGAATTTTCACCGGAGATCTTTGTCCTATTAACTCCGATTTTCCGATGCCGGCGAAGAATATGTTGTTTCGGTTAGGGATATTCCTATCCTTGTTTTTGCTCAATCCGATTCCATCTCAATCTGCAGTTTCCAGCATAGATCTGGGATCAGAATGGTTCAAAGTCGCCGTGGTTAACCTAAAACCCGGACAACCTCCAATCTCTATAGCGATTAACGAAATGTCCAAACGGAAAACTCCCTCACTCGTCGCATTTCACTCCGGGAGTCGCCTCATCGGTGAAGAAGCTTCTGGAATCGTCGCTCGTTATCCAAACAAGGTCTATTCTCATCTCCGTGATCTAATATCAAAACCCTTTTCCCACGTTTCCAAAACCCTAGAATCTCTTTACCTGAGTTACGACATTTCTCCCGAGGAATCGCGGAATGTGGCGGTTTTTAAAACTGAAAATGGTAATTTTACGGCGGAGGAGTTGGTAGCGATGTTGTTCAAGTATGCTCTTGGATTGGCGGAAGCGCATACTAGGGGAACACCGGTGAAGGATGCTGTGGTGACTGTGCCTCCGTATATGGGAGTAGCGGAGAGGAAAGGGCTGCTTGTTGCTGCGGAATTGGCTGGTATTAATGTGTTGGCGCTTGTGAATGAACATTCTGGTGCAGCGTTGCAGTATGGGATTGATAAAGATTTTTCTAATGGTTCAAGGCATGTGATTTTCTATGATATGGGTGCGGGTAGTACATATGCTGCCTTGGTGTATTTCTCTGCTTATAATACTAAGGAGTTTGGGAAGACTGTATCAGCTAACCAATTTCAGGTCAAGGATGTTAGATGGGATGCGGAGCTGGGAGGAGAACATATGGAACTAAGATTGGTGGAGCACTTTGCAGATGAGTTCAATAAACAGGTAGGAAATGGAGTTGACATAAGGAAGTCTCCAAAGGCAATGGCAAAGTTGAAGAAGCAAGTCAAACGAACAAAGGAAATTCTTAGTGCAAACACAGCAGCTCCAATTTCAGTTGAATCTATTTATGATGATCGGGATTTTAGGTAAGTTTGTTGTCCCTTTTTTATCCACATGCTTTCTTGTTTTCTTGTAGTTCATCAATTAGTTGGTAGTTTTAGTTCTGAAATTTATCTTTAGCTCTGCTATGTGCTGTTAATAAGTGAAAGATTTCACCTTATCCAGAGAAAGATGACCAGAATAATCCTGTCTACTATAGGTAAGGCTTGGGGAAATTTTATGCTGATTCTGGGTGGAGACTTAGTACTGTATACCCACAAGCTATGCTATTTCATGTTTTGCTTGTGATGAACACTACAAGAGATTTGAATCCATGTGCTTGACATGGGATGAAGCTACTTTTCAAAGGAATAGGCTCTTGCTGTAACTGCTTCTTTTAAATTTAAGCATTACTGTTGCAATTTCTTTTCTTTTTTTCAGCCTTTCACTAAATCTAGGGTACATTTGAGAAGTCCATGTACCCTGAGATGAATTATTAATCGGCACATAGGGGCCAGGTCCTACTTTTGGCACCTTGACCACTGTAGCTTGCCAGAGATATTTTGGACCAGGCTAGGTCTAATATCAACTTTGCCTAAGCAAGAAAAATTGGCCAAAGAAATCTCTTGCTTAGATTGAAGTGTAACCCTATATGGTTACACTCACTATACCCTTAACCCCAAATCAGGGAATTAGCACTTTGTGCATGAAGTAAGCCTCATTAAAATAAAATTGATCCAAATCCTGGGATAGGGTTTGGTCAAACACTTATACTGCCATTTTATTTCTCAAGCTGATCTTGCTATGGGATTACACAAATGCAATTTTACTTGATTTTACATTTTTTTGTCCCTGTGATTGTTTCTATTTTGTTTACTTTTCAGAACTTTTGGTTACTCAAAATTTAACATGAGATGCATGTAATAATGATCAACACATGTAGTTGAGGTGAAGGATCAGCTGTTCAGCTTAAGAGAGAGTTAAGAATTTGAAAAGGCGAACAGAATAATGAAGAAAATGCTTCTATTCTTATATAAAATGGCATATGTGAAAGGTGAAATAGGGCTTGAGGGCGAGGTGTAGTTGAAAGTTGATGCTGTCACATTCCCTCTGATTCTGTGCCGTATAACTTATGTTATTAATTTAAAACTGATTCTCTGGGGAAATACATCAAACTGCAGTGCTCTGTAAATTGTTTGTTTCTCTTTTGTGTTTCCCCATGTTTGCACGTGTTTCTTCATATTTTTAGTTAATATGACACGGATTATGTTTATCTCTAGTTGACTTGATCAAATGCTCAATTCCGTCTTTGATAAGAAAGTTCTGCTCCCGCATGAATAGTGTTGCTATCTAATACATATAGGAGTACTCTTCCTCTTATGTGTGACTTATGTGTATGTCCTGGCTTGCATACACATCTGGAAGAGGCAGAAGAGTGATATTCAACTAGTATTTTTCACTTGTTTTTCATTTATTTGCTCATCAGGAATTTATTTTGTCGCAGGAGCTCAATAACCCGTGAGAAGTTTGAAGAGTTATGTGCCGATTTGTGGGAAAAAGCTCTTGTACCATTGAAGGAAGTTCTTACTCATTCTGGTTTGAAAATAGAAGACATTTATGCAGTGGAGTTGATTGGAGGTGCCACTAGGGTGCCAAAATTGCAGGTCTGAGTCACTGCTCTTTTCTTAACAAAGTTAAGGTCTAGGTCTACTAACCACAGTAAAAATATACATATTTGCAGTTGTCATATACTTGTAAACACAAGGTAAGTGTTTGGTTGCTAATGACTTACTATAATAAGGATAAAATAAATGTTTTCTTGTTGGCTGGTGGAGTTTCTTGCCGTCGAATCTGTAGCATTATCTTTATCTGCAGTCGAGTCAATGTTGATTTAGACATCATTGCTTGTATCATGATCGATTTAGGAGTTGTGAGAACACTAATTGTTTTCTTGAAAATAAAATTTACATTCCTCGATTGCAGGCTAAGCTGCAGGAATTTCTTGGAAGGAAAGAACTGGACAGACACTTGGACTCCGATGAAGCAATTACACTTGGGGCATCATTGCATGCTGCTAATATAAGTGATGGAATCAAATTGAATCGTAAATTGGGAATGATTGATGGTTCTCCATATGGATATGTGATTGAAGTAGATGGTCCAGATCTTCCTAAAGATGAAAGCACCAAACAGTTGACCATACCACGTATGAAGAAACTACCTAGCAAGGTATATCAGAAATTTGTTTTGACTGTATATTGTTGGTGAACAATAGGTTATTAAGGAACATACATAACACATGACAGTTTTATGTCCCATCGTGTGATCGATCTGCAGATGTTCAGATCTATTGTTCACAAAAAGGATTTTGAAGTTTCACTAGCGTATGAAAGCGATGACTTCTTGCCACCTGGAACTACTTCACGTACATTTGCTCAGTATGCAGTGTCAGGTCTTACTGATGCCAGCAAGAAGTAAGAATCACTGATATCTGGATCGAATGGTGTTTGGTGATCTATTATTCTGAGTTTTGTGCTTTTCCTATTTTCAGGTATGCATCACAGAATCTTTCTGCCCCTGTCAAGGCTAATTTACATTTCTCACTTAGTAGAAGTGGAATGTTTTCATTAGATCGAGCAGATGCTGTTATTGAAATAACTGAATGGGTCGAAGTTCCACTAAAGAATCTGACAATGGACAACTCGACCTCTGCTTCTGTGAACACATCAACTGAAAGTGGCCCCACTAGTACAGAGGAAAGCGGTGAAAAGTTGAATACGGACACTGTTAATAGTAACACCTCTGATCCTGGTACAAATGATTCTAGCACCATAAGTCCCGTTACAGAGAAGAAGCTGAAGAAACGGACTTTCCGAGTTCCACTTAAGGTCTTCTAAACTTAACCATCTGCAGGGGAATCTATTTTTCATCCCCTTCTTTATCGATTGCCATTAGGTGCCAGGGAAAAATGTTATTTTAGAAATATCGTAGTGTTATGATGTTTTTAACCAGTCTTATCCTTGAGATGTCTTTGTTCATGTAGATTGATGAGAAGACTACTGGGCCAGGAGCACCTCTTTCAAAAGAATCTTTTAGTGAAGCTAAAAGCAAATTGGAAGCACTGGACAAAAAAGACGAAGAAAGAAGAAGAACGGCTGAATTGAAGAATAGCTTGGAAGGATACATATATGATACAAGAGACAAGGTTCGAGGGCTTATATCACTAACTCTTGCCCATGCTTGTGATTATGTAGACACCTGATCCGGTCAGCTCTGGAAACTAGAATGCCTTGTGTGTATTCTTGATTTTCCTATTTTTCGTTCCAATTGCATACACTTGTTCGATTTGTTAATATGTGTTTTCCTCTAGCTTAGAGTAACTGCTTTGCAGCTAGACAAATCTTTCCTGCAACAGTTTTTAAGCACATACCCATGCTTCAAGATTCTCCTGAAATATCCTTTTGTTAAACTGATGCTTTTGAGCCCTCAGATGAAGCATATACACAGATGCAGAACTTACTCTGTTGCTCTGGTGATATTGTTTCCTAGATTTTGTAACCTTGTGGATCGCTCTTAGCTTCTTGGCCTCTTTTTCTTCTTGTAATGCACTTTATATCATTTAGCTTCCAGTGGCATTGCTGTTTTGCACCAGCATTTTTATTCGCTGATTGATCACATGGAACTGATTAATAGATCACTTTATCTTTCTTTTTTTAATGTTGAATGTGCTCATGTACCAGCTTGAATCTGGAGATTTTGTGAAAATATCAACCAGTCAAGAGCGCCAGTCCTTTATTGAGAAACTTGATGAGGTTTGCCTATTTCCTTTTTTCCATGGTTTGTCATATGTGTTTATCGTAAATATACTAAATGGAGTTTTTCAGGTACAAGAATGGTTGTACACAGATGGTGAAGATGCTTCTGCCACCCAGTTTCAAGAGCATTTAGATAAATTGAAAGCTATTGGGGATCCCATATTTTTCAGGTCTGCTCCTAGTATCAACTGCACTCAAAGGCTAAAGTGAAGTTACTCTTTGTACAAGGTTAGGTAGTTATGTTGAATGTAATTTTTTGTGCAGACATAAAGAACTTACTGCACGCCCTGCTGCATCTGATCATGCTCGCAAATACCTTAATGAAGTGCAACAGGTAGGAAGTTTAATTTCTTGTTCCAGTAACACTCTTCTGCTCTGTTTGGTCAAATTCTTTGCATCATGAAGTGCAGAATGTAAGTTTGAAAGAGTGTCTTATTTGTGTTATGGTGGTATCTATAGATAGGTGGACAGTAAATAGGACTCCCTCCGTGTCAATTTGTTTGTCTTGCTTTAGATCTGTTTCAAAAAGAATGCCTTTCTTTATTTAGTCACTCTTTACACCCAATATCATACATGGCATATTTAAGACCACAAAATCAAAGGGCATTTTGGTACATTACACATATATTTAGTTTAAGACCACAAGATTCAAAGTTCTTTTTTTTCCTCAAACTTTGTGCCGAGTCAAACTAAGTCAAGCAAACTGAAACAGAGGGAGTATCTGTTTGTTTGTTTTCTGAAGGAAATGGCGAAATTAGTATGTTTAAGAAAAATTACTAGTTAGCACCAGCACATCAAACTGTAAGTTGGCACTGAAGTTCTTCAAGCGGGGATGTGGGAAAATAAGCTGCATGCTTTGAGGCAATGTTTGAGGTGATAATTGCCATGAGTATTTTCTAGATCTGAAGTGCAGAAAACGTATGGATGAAATTGATATTAACCTGCATCTGTTTTCAATGATTTCACATTTGGTACTATAACTGTCATTTTGGCATTAGTTGAAGATTCAGTTACATTGTTGATGTTGAACTTATTAGCCGGCTTCCTTTGCAATAATCCTTCTGTGATTTTCAAAGCTGTTAGCCAGCTAGGAAAGTTTTGTATCCTTTATTGCCTTTGACCCTTGCAGTTTACCTTTTATTTCTTTCTTGGATACCTTCAGATTGTGCGTGGATGGGAAACCAACAAATCATGGCTTCCTAAGGGAAAAATAGATGAGGTACTCTTTTCAGCTGTTGTGCATATTTCTATTTGATACAATAGAAGCTAAGATATCTCTTCTTTATGTTCGTACTGGGAAGTTTAAAAGGGGTCATATTTGCAGGTTCTAAATGAAGCTGAGAAAGTGAAGAAATGGTTAAATCAGAAGGAGGCTGAACAGAAAGAGTAAGTTCTTTTTCCTTCTCATTTCTCTTACCTTTTTCCTATATTCATATGGTCATTTGTGTGTTCACTCTCCATGTTATTGCCTCTCCCCTTTTTCTTTTCGTACTTACTCTGTTTGTTTCCGCTACCGCTTTTAATTTAACCAGTGAACATAGCAAGTTGTTTTCCTTTTGGAACATCTTGTTCATTAAACTATTGAGCCATTGAACTCCCGAAAGTGATACTGACTGATATACCGTCTGTAAAGAATAAATCTAGTGGATTTGTGTGTATGTTGAAGCATATACACTTTGATTTGAACATTTGCAATTTGTATATACATGTGTTTGTGTGTTCTTATTTGGTTCTGTATTTCGTTCAACCGAATTAGGAGGGAGAAAGGTGGAACTTTGTAGTTTTTTCATTTAACATTTGCCCTATTCAATTGGGACCTTAGAATGAAGATGCATGGGAAGACCAGAAAAACGAAGAAAATGGGTGTTCTAAGAATGTTCCCCCCTGGGGATTTTGTTCAGTGGCAAGGACCCATCACATGATGTGTGGGTTAGCTGTAGTTTGAACCCTATTGTAGGGATGTGGCTAGAGCAGCAGTACCTAGAATTTCTGGTGGCAAAATAATATAAAATATCATTTGCTGGCTGGTTCTCCCCCAAAAAAAAAAATGATCCATATAGTAATACCTAATATTTCTGGAGAAAAAATACATATAATATTATCAGGTCATTGGTATAAAAATTATTTCCCATATATCCCAGTGGTCTGGCTTGCAAGTATAAGAAAGTCCACTCTATTCTATAATATTGTTTTAAGAAAATTTTATTCTGTTTTTGAAACTGAAAATATTCCTAACCTTTTTATCCCCTTTCTCATACACTCTGTTTTAACACCTTTTCTTTTCCTACAGCACTCCTGGATCTGATAAGCCTGCATTTACTTCTGAAGAAGTATATGTAAAGGTTTTTGATCTTCAAGACAAGGTGCGTGATGTAAATCTTTGTTAATTTGGTCTAGTGATAGAGCTGAACAAGAAATTGGTAGTCAACTCATTCCAGGCATGAAGCTTTATCTTTCAGTGCTTGATCCTCTCTCTCTTTTTCATGGATTAGGTTAACAAGGTAAATAAAATACCAAAGCCAAAGCCTAAGGTTGAGAAGCCTTTGAAAAATGAAACTGAAAACAGCAAGGAGAAAGCAGACACTACCAAATCCTCTTCTGAGGAGGGTACCTCCCAGAAAGAACAAACAGCTGCAGAGGCAGATGAAAAGTCGGATCATGATGAGTTATGATTATTATCCTACAACGACACATCAAAGGCTAGATATATGCAAATTAATTGTAGAGTATATACCGAGTGAACCCATCTTCTCCATAGGATGCTTTTTCTTGCCATGCTTTGGAAGTCCTCACTCTCCGGGCAGTCTCGGGTTCAAAAAGTACATGCTAAGTGATCTTACACTTGATCAGCATTCTCTGTATCACAATATTAAAGTAGAACATTGGGAACATATTCATGCGCCATTTTTTGGCTGCAGAATAGAATTTTGTTAGCTCCTCCTCCTTTGAATACCTTTTGCCACCCTCCTGCCCTTGAAATTACATATTTCTAATTTCTGAGAATCTATACAGGCAACAATGAACGTTCTTTGTTGCTGGGCTTCCCTTTCGTTTCCCCTTTTACGACAGAGAATTCAACGTTGGATATGCTGGGCTTACGAGCTTTGCACTAGAATTTAACTGCTCTCATTCAAAGTCTTAAAAATCTCGTTGGTGAAGTATCTCATTCCACAAAATTGGAAGAAATATCTCGTGTTTAAGAGATGAGAATTGGAAGGCGTACTTTTTCTTAGCATGTGTGTAGATGATCCATAAGTCGACAATCATGTTCTTATATTTCTTTATTGTTCCATTCTAAATTCTTTGTTCGCCAATCCACTGAAGAACCAATTAGATGTAGTAGTACTTGCAATTGAAAAAGTAGCCCCGAAAAATGTTCAAGAGAGGAAGTCTAGGGCTGGTTCTGGAAAGGGATCAAAGAGAATGTAGTTCCTTTAAGGCTCATACATAATTAGTTAGAAGCATCTCTTTCTACTGATATTGACTTGATGTGGTGCTCTCTTCTCTCACCTGTAAATCATAGGAAGCATCCGCACCAGACATCTTAAAAAAAACTGGTTGGAGTTTGGATAGTAACAACCATACTTTGGGCCATTTTTATGTAGAAATGAAGTAGTCTACATTATCTGCAAACTAGTTGAGTTGGTCGTATATACGCGAAACTATCCCATTTTTTTTTTTTTGAGATCTAAGTTAAGAAAATAGCGTTTGATTATATATTGGACTGGTTTTTTAAATTTTGAAGATGAGTTTCATGTTCAAATCAATAGTTTTAATCATTTTTTCAAGTGAAATTTTTTCCACTCACAAATTTAATTTTCCTTTTTCTTTTTCTCAAGTTAAATTCATGTTCAAACATAACTTTAATTTTCTAATATATATTTTTTTTATAAAAACTTAATTTTAAACATTATGTTTTGTTAAATATTATATTCTTATATCCAAAAGTTCGCTTCATTTATGTGGCTTGATTTATGATTTTCAGTCGAGATTTTTTCTTTTGGAGTGAAAACGACTGATTCAATGATATCAGAAACCTAATTATTTAAAAATTGAGATATAAATATTAATCGTTTGATATTAAGGTTAAATTATTGTGAATATAAATTAAGATGGATCAAGAAGATATAAAATGAAGAAACACAATTTGATTAGTCATAGAATTTAAAAACAAAACAAAAAATGGCATAGAATCAACTGTGAATATATTCATTTCCCCAGCAGCAATTTTGTTGTCACTTTATGTCTCATGTATACACTTTGTTATCCAATATTGCAATACATACACTTGGGAATTAAAATGCCTATTGATGAACAAGAATTATTTGTTGGTAATAGCTATAAATAACAAAATGAGATTTGATATCTGATATTGACAAGGCGTTGTGAGAATTGGCAAAAAACCAATCCTGTTTTCCTCGACGACACGTTAAGTTAGCAAAACTGCAATCACTTTAGTTGTAACCATTTCTGTGTACCTTTTGCCATCTCCATGCTATTGCTAAACTCTCCTCCAGTGAATATCTGGCGATCCAGTTCAGTTCACGTCTAATTTTAGAAGGATCACTGTAGACTTCAGCGTAGTCTCCTGGACGTCTACTAAGGTAATCAATCTTTATGTCAACTCCTGTTGCCTTTTTACAAGCTTCCACAAATTGTTTCACTGAACTACCTGTAATATATTTGATCATCAAAATCACTTCTCGCCTAGTGCTATACAACAAAACATAGTTTATGAGTAGTAGAAAGTAACCGTGCATGCACCTTTTCCAGTCCCGACATTGTAGATGCCTACTTTGCTAGGTTTAGCATGCTCGAGAGCTTTAACATGAGCGTCAATTAGGTCAGTCACATCAATATAGTCTCTTACACAAGTGCCATCGGGTGTGGTGTAATCTACTCCTCTTATCTGCAGTCGAATATAAAATCTTACTTTCCGTTTAGACATAAACAATAAAGCTGCCTGTTTTTGAAATGCAACATTCAGCAATTCAATATAATTATTAAAGCTTACCTTCAATCCTGGAATTATGCCCCTGGCTGCATCAAAACAAGCACCAGATATCCGACCTTGCTCACGTAATTCTGGGGGCGGAGCTTCTCCTAACCTTCCTTCAGGATCCGAGCCAATCACATTGAAGTACCTGAATATGGTAGAACATCAGATATATATACTAGCATTGAGAAATGTACATGTACAAAGAGATGAAATAGATTTAGGTTCACTGGCACAGAAAACTCTGAAGGTTACTTATTACATGAATTACTTAGCATTATTATGAAAGGTGCTCGGACATTGCTCATGTTGGTGAACCGAAACCATTCCTAAAGGCATGCACTTCATTGCTAAGGATCAGCTGACTGTCCCTTTTCAAGATAAAGAAAGAGTAAAGCACAAACCTTAAAATCATGACAGCCATATCTGAAGTCTTTGAGAAGTCCAGTATGATATCTTCAGCCATTTTCTTTGCTTTTCCATATGGATTTATTGGGGACTGTTTGTATTCACAGTTAAACAGTAGAATCAGTAACTACAATATAACTAAAGTAGACAAAATTCCAAACATCGGTAGATGTAAAAATGTCTAATGGAACAAACTCTTGTTCCACTACGACGTAGACTACCAATGAAACATCTATATAACTATGAAGTTCGTAACAAAGTAAAATATTAGTGTTACTGACTTGTGGAGTCACTTCCGTAATAGGCATTTTCTCAGGCTCTCCATATGTTGCACAGGTACTTGAATAGATTAGTGTCTTTACACCGTGTGCTGCCATTGCCTTAACTAGAAGCAGAGTATTTGATGTGATGTTATGATAATACCTGCAAAGTATTCAAGGAGTATTACAAGACAGACAAAAAGCGGAAAAAAGGGGATAAAAAACTGCAGTCTCTTACATAGAAATGCATAAATATAAGAAGAGCTCAAAAACAAGGAATAATAAGTTGGGGAAAAAAGTTTATTTATGACTTGTGCATTTAGTTGTAAGCTAGGATCAACAATTTTGTTTTAAATCATAAAGTTATCATTCTCAGGTAGCTAGAAGATGCATCAAACTGAAAGACCAATCAACAGAGTTTGAGGTTCATAATTCGAGAAGTACCTAAGTGGTTCTTGAGTACTTTCACCAACATATGCAACAGCTGCAAAATGCATCACAGCATCAAATGCATTTTGTGAAAAGATCTTGTTAACCTGAGGCGTCTGTTAAGGATCAAAAGTCCTGGCGATAATTGAAGCAATATGAAAAACGCTACAGAGAGACTAGAAGTGGAGATAAGTTGTGAAGCTAAAACACGAAAGAAGAAAAGAAATTATCCAGGATACAGCAGCAGCATCTCCCAAATCAGCATAAATAAACTGAAGTCGCCCTGGTTCAGGGAAAAGTTCCTGGAGAACTTTTACTGAGCCCATATTTCCACGGGAAAGATTGTCCTATCAGAAAAAGAAAAAAAAAACCATGGTTAAAACAAACATCCAAAACTTGATTCTCCTGAACGGAGTCTGAAATGAAAAAAGGGGGGCATACCACTATAGTTACACGATACGAATCCTTTAGGAGACGAAGGGAAGCATGAGAACCAATGTAGCCAGCACCTCCAGTCACTAACACATGAGTTACACCTGGTTCGTGTTGGGAGAACTGAAAATAACAAATTTGGATTGCCTATTACCACCAGATTCTTAAAACATATATTGTAAGTTTGAACTGTAAAATAGTTGTTCATAGTGAAGTAAATACTGTAAGACATGATCTAATTATCACCTTGACGGAGGTACTAAAACTCGATGAATTTCTGAATATAAACAAACAAATTGCAGCAATGCCAGCAAGCAAGAGCAGTCTCCTAGAAGTGCTGCTCCGTCTCTTCAACTCCACAAAATCCATCTCTGAAAATTAATATGCAAGTATCTTTAGTTATTGTTGTTTTAATTCATTTTTCCCCATGTACATTTAAGTTCTTCAGTATTTCACAGCGTGACAATTCAAAGATACTCAGAAATTCTAGCTGATCGAAACTTAATTAAGACTCTTATAATAGCATTATCGTGCTGCTACCGGATCTAATACTAAAATCTTTTAGTCCATAAATTCCTTCCTGAGAATCCATAAGCTATTGAACGCCACAGAATTCCAGCCATCTAAACATCCCATACATAATCCTAACTACTAAAAAATGATCATCAACCTCATGAACAGGATTTACATAAATAAAGTATTCAGTTGCACCAGAAGGGCATACCTCAAGGGGCACCAATCTCCCCTGGCAATGATCTATTTGCGCGAAACCGACCTATGGATAGAAAGAAAGATGCAAGAAAGGAAAAGTCAATAGGTGATGAGCTAAGAGGGGCAAGGCGGTTCATTCGAACCCTCTTCTCTAGAAAATTACACCAGTCAAAATTATATTTTACGTATATACAGTAGACATTGAATCCCTTGGCTTTTCTTCTATATATTCTGACACCACGTACTGAAAATCCTGACTCCGCCACAAAAACTCAACATACTTTTATTGCCAAATTAGGATCAACTATGATACAATTAAAGTTAGTATTTGTTTTCCTTTTCCAAAAGGGAGATATCCAATCAACAACAACAACAACATATCCAATAAAATCTCACTAAGTGGAGTTTGAGAAAGATAGAGTGTACGTAGACCTTACCACTACCTCGTGGAGGTAGAGAGGTTGTTTCCGAAAGACCCTCGACTCAACAGAGATAGATAATCCAAATATTCAATTCAAGCACAGTACTTCATAAAAGCACCTAACTCCAACCTAAAAAACTATCATATATTATCTAAAAATACAAAAGAGTTTGCACTCTGGAAAGATCATGATGCAGAACATGAACATAACATAAAAATACAACCTTTTTAATTCATCAGAAATTGATTTGAACAACACAAAACAATGCACATATTTCCATAACAAAGAAACAAAGCTTTTACCAACAGATTAATTAAATAAAATCCAGAAACATCAAAAAAAAAAAAAAAACACAATACTTCTGCAATAAGAACCAAGAAGTCACCAAACAAGTTAAATTAAAATTAAAAAATCATCACCAAAAATTTGTAACCATGTATAAATCACATGCAAAATCTAATCAAGATAATCAACACAAAAAAAGAAGAAATAAAATTAAGGTAATTTACCTGAAAGCAAAGAGGAAAAGGAAGAGAATTTGTCCTTGATCCAAAACTGCTGCAATGTTATGTTATATGTAATTAAAATTATTATTGATGTTATAAAAGCAAAGGAAAGAAATTTAGTGCATATAAAGACAAAGAAGAAGAAGTCAAATAAATTTAAATTTAGATAATCTGAAAATATATTGCGGTGGAAGAAAAGTGGACCATGTTCTTCACACTAATTAAGCAGCCACAACACTATCTAATAAATAATTAAATTGTGTTACACTTCACCTAATTAAAACTGCCATTAGTCATTTTTTACCATTAATTGATGATTCTCCTTTTTCTTCTGCTAATAACTCTGTGAAAATTGTCCTGGTCTATAGGGGACTCTATCTATGTGTGAGAGAGGGAAAATGTCATTTTCTTATTTGTTGGAGTTTTCCTTGTATACATTTTATCATTATCATCTCATGGTATCCTTTTAATAATAGGATTCTATGCTTACCAATCAAAATAATAATCTATAAATATTTTTTTATGTATATATAGGGGTTGTTTTATGTTTGATAGTTGATTTGCGTGTGAGTTATGTAGGTATTAGATTTTGCATATGTATAATATTAATACAATATTTAGTTTGTGTTATGATCCCTCTGTTTTAAGGTAAGATAGAAGGTAGAATAACAAATACATAAATATAATTAATATCTGCATAACTAAATAATATTTCCTTCGTCTTATTCTATGTGGTACATTTTGACTTGACACAATGTTTAAGAAAAAATGGAAGACTTTTGAAATTTATGATCTAAAACAATTCTTAGATATTTGTGTAACGGTAAATTATTTCATTAAGAATTTAAGAGTAAAAGGATAATTTTAAAGCTAAATTATTTTTAATTATAGTGTACATTCTTTTTTAGATAGACGAAAAGAGTGTCACATAAAATGAGACGGAGAGAATACGTATAGATTACCTCATACTAAGTGAATCCTTAATATATAACTAGACATTTTCTTCATTTAAATTTTTGTCTTATTTTTAACTTGACACAAAGTTTAAGAAAGTAAATAAGATTTTTGAATCACGTGGTCATAAGTTAAAAATATGTCAAATATATCAAAAATGTCTTTTAGAAGCTAAACCATTACTAGAGAAAGCAATGTCATCCACACAAAAGGACAATACCTGATTGTTGTCTTAAATATGTCACGAGATGAAAAGTTAGAATTAAAGAGTTGCTAAAAAATAAAATCTTTTCTAAAGACCAAAAAAAATAAAATACGACAAATAAATTAAAATGGTAAAAATATATATGAGAGGTTGAAATTATTTTTGGCAAGCGGCCAAATGTGTAATTTCTATATTATAATAAAGTACTCAAAATTCCAGACTCTCAATTTCAACACAAATTCATATATATGGAAATGTCGTAGGAGAAGTAGTAGGTAGATTCAAAAGGATAAAATTGAGCAAATTTTTGTAGAGAGAGAGGGAACACCATGTTTAAAATAAGTTTAATCTTTTTTGGAAAATTTGTACTTTTAGTCTATCAAATATAGATAAATTTTGATTCAGCATTGTGATATTTTACTAAACATATAATTTCTCTTATCTCATTTTAAGAATCGTTTTAGTTCACTTTACGCTAATTAAGAAAATAAATAAATACAATATATAATTCACCAAACACATACTTTATTTATCTTTTTAAGAAGGATTGAACAAGTACACATTTTAATTGATTAACAATTAGATGTGCTTAATAATATACACTACATCAAAAATGATCTTTAGCAACAATTAATTTATGTATATATATATATATATATTTTATTTTTATTTTTTTTTAAATTAAAGACAATTAACACTTTTATAAATGTCTCTAAAATCTATAACAACATTGGATCAAATGATAACTAATATGCTAAGGTTTTAATAATCTTTGTTAATATATATATATATATATATATATATTTATTATTGTTAAGAACTCTCATTTTAATTAGTGAATTTTGTAACTTATTCAAACAAAATACTCTCTTAAAATTCAAATATTCGAGTAGGCTGTCAAAGTTGACTATTCATATTTAGAAATTTTGATTAATAATTTGTTGATGGAAACAAATATTCTTAATCAGTTGATATGACTTATTACCTTTCTCTTCTTGGAGGGTTATGCTAATATTCTGTACTATCAAGTTGGTATAATTGTGTATAAAATAAAGAAAAGAAAATTTGACATGTAAACCATTTCAATTTTCAACTTTTTATTATATTAAATTAAATTAAATAGGACAGAAACTGATGAACTATCAACAAATGAAGTTTATAAATTTGAAATTTGAGTTATTTTTAAATTATTGAGTTCTACACTAATTAATTTATATATATTCAATGAATTTTTTACTATAAACTTAAAGTTTGAACCAAAATTAATGTGTATCAACACATTGACTCCACCCTCGATTGCTAAGGGAAAAAACTATTTATAAGGACCTAATAATTTGTTACGTCTATAAACTGCATAGATCCCCCGATAAATTAAATATCCTCTACTTGTCAATTTATGTGATTTTTTAGTCGGCTTCAAAAAGAAAGATATTTTTTTGTTTATATATTTAATACTTATAATTTAACTTTAAATTTTTAATTTTTATTCTTAATAAAATAACTTATAGCAATAAAGATTTTTATGACTTATTTTATACCACAAGTTTAAAAAAAAAAAAAAA
>JAJOOF010006785.1:0-12383 GCA_029582545.1 Solanum lignicaule | reverse complement strand
AAAATGGGTCAAAAATGCCCTTTTTTGAATAAATATATTGTTTTTTTCTTTTTAAACACATATTTTTCCTGATTAAAATATTATTAAAGAACACTATTCTTGTTTTCTTTCTTTTAAAATCACTTTAACAAATAAAAGTGTAGGAAATATTTTTTTTCTTCTTAATCTTATTTTATCAATTAAAATAGAATAACTTCATGTACCCTTTCGACAAATAATATATGTCATATATATACTACCATGGTATATCCATCATTAATTTATATTTATATAACGATAAAAAATAATGATAATAAAATAAGAAATATTTTCATTTTTTATTTTTTTCTATATTGAAGTAAGATAAACATTTGCTAATTTTAAAAAAAACATTCATTGAAAAAGAATGTGTCAAAAAGAAAATAATAATATATTTATTTGGAAAATGAGTCTGACCAATTAAATAACAATAAGGGTATTTTTGGACCAAAGTATTGACGACAAGAACATTTTTGGACCAAACTACAAACGGAGGGCATTTTTGTTCCTTTCGCATAGTTTAAGGGCATTTTTGAGCCAAACTATAAACGGAGGGCATTTTTGTTCCTTTCACATAGTTTAAGGGCATTTTTGACCCTTTTCCCACTTAAATATAATGCAACAAATTATATATAGTACTTGTAATGTGTATGAATGAAATCTTCACTAAATTTCTTCAGCTGCCGACTGAATATTGGTCCACACATTAATTCCATAAATGCATGTTCCCGCTCTAGGGGGGGATCTAGAGTATCGGACGTGAATTTTTAGAAACGTAATAATTTTTACATAAATCTTATATTTATATTAAAAAATCTATTAAATATATAAAAAATATTTCTTCAAAATCTAATAACAAAATAAATTCTTAGTTTGATGGTAGAAATGAAACCTACTTAACCTTCTTTATCATGATTCGACCCATACCTCAGACCTAAGATCGAGCATCAGAGCTGCTCATAACAACGTACCAAACAGAAGAATGCGAGAAGTTCATATTCTCCAGATTCTACTATAAACCAGGTAGTGAGGATGAAAAAAGCATAAGCTACCTCGTTCGTGCTCCCGTCTTTCCCGCTGCCATCTTCGGTGGATGCGCCCCTTCACTTAAAGGCGGCCAAACCAACCCACTGAGCCAACCTTTTAGATTGAATAAAGTTACTAAGATCGTTAAAAATTCATAAACTTTAAATTCTGAATTTTCTTCTGTCCGCTACATCCAAATAATACTCTCTCTTCAATCATTATATCCATTCAAATCTTTCTATAAATAGAACCCAACAATCTCTCAATTTCTTCATCCTTTAATTAATTCAAGTATCATAAGGGAAACAAAAAAATGGGTTCCAAGGCATTTCTGATTCTTGGCCTTTTTTTGGCCATATTTGTAATGATAAGTTCTGAGGTTTTAGCTAGGGAGTTGGCTGAGACTTCCACCACTACTTCTGAAGAGGATTGTAAGTATATCCATTCAGTATAATATGCTCATTTTATAAGGAAATTTCACATATATTTTTATAATTTATCTCGAAAATATTGAGTTCAGATGAACATTCCTTACTTGTGCTCTAGATGCTAGCTTGACCAATCATTCTTACTAATTGTTCAATTTTATATAATTAGTTTTACATTTTGCATGTATATTACGATAATAATAATAATAATAGCATATTAAGTATAATTTCACAAAGGATATGGAGGAGGTGGTATGTCCACAACTATACTCTTATCATGTGAAGATAGAGAAGTTATTTAATTCGATCAATTCTCAACTCAAGTAAAACATAAAGTATCCCATGCTGAACCTAATGAAATTTTGCATACATTTTATATAGTATACTTTAACCTTCTGAACTTTGACGAGAAATCTCCATATAAGTTATGGATTACAGAATTTTATAATGCAGAGTTGGTATTAAACAAAAATATTTCCTCCTTTTTAATTAGTTTGTTTGGTTTTGACGTATGCAGATTTTTAAAAAGAAGTAAAGAGAATTTTTGAATCTTATGATTTAGAATTTTTGAATCTTCCGGTATTAAACATACCAATAAGGAGTTGCCAAAGAAGGAAAGTGTCATGTTTTTTTAGGCCTAAAAAAAGTAAGACAAATAAATCGGAAATAATATTTTTTGAAAAAAAAAAAAAACAAGTTAAGAATAACATTCTTGTTTACTTAATTGATGCAGCCAAGAAATCCAGTAACAAAAATGAAGTACATGAAGCCGAATATGGCGGGTACCCTGGTGGTGGCAGTGGATACCCTGGCGGCGGCCGTGGTGGTGGTGGTGGCGGATACCCTGGTGGTGGCCGTAGTGGTGGCGGATACCCTGGCGGTGGCAATGGTGGCCGTGGTGGTGGTGGATACCCTGGCCATGGTGGTGGTGGTGGATACCCTGTCGGTGGTAGTAAATTCTCAGGCAACCGTGGTGGTGGTGGTGGCGGCCGGAAGTGTTGCTCCTAGATACAAAGGTGAATGAATAGTAATATATACTTATCACCTTGTACTAATTAGTGGCAAGATGTAGTAGTAATATTCTTGCTGCTTTAAATTTGGAGCTTATTGTAAGAATTATTATCATGAAATAAAAGCCATCATGTAATGTTTGTTAATTATGCTGTGGTATGATAATACTTTCCTCTGGTGTTTTACTTATGGGCGGAATTCTCATTTCATATTATTATAATTTGTTTCGATTAACCGTTCACTATTATTATCAATATCAAGTATCAATATACATCAATAGTGTAAATTTGCTTATATTTTTCTCTTCGATTTCCGTGGAACTCATCACACATTTATTATGAAACATACTTATAATGTCCAAAAACTATGTAAATTTAGATTAGGCAAAATTGAGGGCATTTATTATTCTACGATTTTCTGAAATGTTTTGAATTATTGATTATTGTAGCTCTTTTTTGAAAAACTAATTATAGTAGTACGACTTATAATACTTGGTATTTGGGTCAAAATATGTGATTTTAAAAATAAAAAAATTGGAAAAATCAATATATGTCTGAATTCACAAAAAAAAAATCGAAAATGATAATCGAATTATAAAATGAAATAGGCTTCATTGTTGGATTTTATTATAAGAAGCATCACTGTGAAGACAATCTAGCTACAAACTCTCATTCCTTGATAAAATGATTAATTCTCAAACATTACTAGAAATTTGCACACCATTTTTTTAAACCATATTTTGCTCCATATATACCTCATATTTTGATAGGATCAACAAGCAATGAGATGAGTCTGTCCATAAATCCACAATTAGTACTTATAAAATCATTCTTTTCGAAAGAAAGTGTCAAGCGTGTTGGATTTATAGCTTGTTCTACAGCAAACATTGGTACTTGAGAAGGATAGAGCAATTCCGTGTTTATATCTTTCCATGCATTACTCATTGTCTTCTGAATCTCGATATATGTCTCTTGCTTTGAAACTCCACGTTCTTTCGTATAACATTCAAAGAATGATGGTCTATGTGTTCTTTGTTGTTCAAACTGCATCAAATAGATTTTAATATGCTCAATACAATAATATATTTAATTTTTATTAAATTCATTTATTATCTTACATGATGTCCAATAATGTTGTCCTTTAATCGACTTAATACTGATGAAGCTTGAAGAATCGAAGAATCATTTGTTACCCATTCCAAAGTTTCTTTGGTTATAATAAATTCCTCCAAACATACCAAGGAAATTGTTGCAATCAATTTGATGACAATGCTTGTAATTGCATTTTCCATATACTCCTCACATTTTGGAAAATAGCAAGCATTCAACCATTGTGCTTCCTTGAAATATGATTTGATCCATTTTTTCATCTACAAAGAAATAATATAAAAAGTAAAATTAGATAATAAGCATACTTTATCTAGTTTTGGATTGTGATTTCACTAATTATCACATGACTTTTGTTTTATCGTGTACCAAATTCACTAAATTATTTTTCCATGGTAATTATATTTTCTTCATATGTTCACACCGACAAGTAAAAGTGAAAATGTATTTTTGAAACACCGGACAAATAAAAATGAATAGAGTGAGATAATTATTTTACATAGATTAATTAATGAGGATGAGTTATTAACCAAGCTTAATTACCTCAACTTTTGCATAGTAGTCCCGGTCTGCTTTACCTTCTTTTTTCAATTCATCTTCTATTTCATTTATAATTTGCTATTTCATACAATTTTTCCTAATAATATACCACAAAATTTAACATGGGCCGGGTTCAAACTCTTATAATAATGTTTTTTTAATGCGTCATAATTCAATATCAACATTAATTTAGGAGATTTATGAAATTATTTTATCGCGGAATTGAATCCACTATGACCATAGTTCGTATTATCGATCATAGAAATTATTATCAAAAAACAGATTAATCCTTTGATTTCTCCATACACTCATATTATGTGTGTATTTATTTTTATATATATACCATAAACATAAATAAGAGGACGCTAGTTAATAGATGCTAACGAGCTAATTAACAGTAGTACTCTTATGAATAAATCCGACTCAATAATAATTTTCAAGTTTAGTGGTTGGTTGGTTGGTGAGTATAATTAATTAATACATTTTTTTGTGATAAGAAGAACTAACAAACAAGACGTTTTGTCAACACAATTGGTAAGTGACTGTTTGACATTTTCCACAAGCATTTATTCGTCGGCATTAGTAAAACTGTATGTATGTGGCTATTAGAGCCTGTTATCTTTTCATATATATATATATATATATAAAATTTTATAAAAAATATTGTTTCAAGAATATTTGTAATATAATCAGGCAAACACTCAGAGGTTGGAAGAGGGGTGGATGAAGGCGAGGGGGATGGGCGGGGGGGTTGTTGAGAGCCGGTCGGAGCATGGGTTTCGAGAGTATACTTTAACCTTCGGAATAATGAAATTTTGCATACATATTATATAGTATACTTTAACCTTCTGAACTTTGACGAGAAATCTCCATATAATTAAGTTATGGATTACAGAATTTTATAATGCAGAGTTGGTATTAAACAAAAATGTTTCCTCCATTTTAATTTATTTGTTTGGTTTTGACTTATACAGATTTAAAAAAAAGTAAAGAGAATTTATGAATCTTCTGGTATTAAACATACCACGTGAAAAAGCGAAAATAAGGAGTTGCCAAAGAAGGAAAGTGTCATTTTTTTCCCGACTAAAAAGAAAAGCAAAATAAAATCGAAAATAATTTTTTTTGAAAAATAAAGTTAAGAATAACATTCTTGTTTACGTAATTGATGCAGCCAAGAAATCAAGTAACAAAAATGAAGTACATGAAGCCGAATATGGCGGGTACCCCGGTGGTGGCGGTGGATACCCTGGAGGTGGCCGTGGTGGTGGTGGATACCCTGGCGGCGGCCGTGGTGGTGGTGGCGGTGGATACCCTGGCGGCGGCCATGGTGGTGGTGGCGGTGGATACCCTGGCGGTGGCCATGGTGGTGGTGGTGGATACCCTGGCGGTGGTGGTGGCGGTGGCGGAGGCCATGGTGGTGGTAGATACTCAGGCGGTGGTGGACGTGGTGGTGGCGGCCGGAAGTGTTGCTCCTAGATACAAAGGTGAATAGTAATAATATATATAATCACCTTGTACTAATTAGTGGCAAGATGTAGTAGTAATATTCTTGCTGCTATTTGGAGCTTATTGTAAGAATTATTAACATGAAATAAAAGCCATCATGTAATGTTTATTAATTATGCTATATGGTATGATAATATTTCCCTTTGGTGTTTTACTTATGCGTGGAATTCTCATTTTTCATATAATTATTAATATTTATAACTTCATATTACTTGCTTCAACTATTATTATAAGTATCAACATACACTAATAATGTAAATTGTTTGCTTGTATTTTTCTATTTATTATTTTTTTTAATATCAATACTAATTAATATGAAATATACATATAATACACACGTTAAAAAATTATGTAGATTTACATCGTCAATCCATCCTTAAATTTTATTTTTTGTTTGACCATATATATTACTCCCATCGAGTGTCGAGGTGTGCTCAAATTTTAGAAAGTTGAGGGCGTTTATAATTTCAAAAATAGTGTAGTGACTTTTTCATTTATAAAGAAATAATTTATTGATTTTGGTTCAATAAAATAAAATTTGAGTAATTATCCGTGAAATTATCCTAATTTTTCCGTCCTTGTAAAGCATGTAATTGATCGATACACCTCACTCATTTTCCATTTTATATGTCATTATTATATTATTTAGAAAGTTAAAAGGTGTTTATTCTGATCATGATTTTCAAATGTTTTTGAATTATTGATTATTGTAGCTCTTTTTAAAAATAATAATAATAATAATAATATTCTGGCTTACAATACTTGGTATTAATTGGTCAAAGTATGTGATTTTAATTATTTTTTTTTGGAAAAATCAGTATATGTCTGAATTTACCAAATTGAGGTATTTAAACGTACATTCTCAAATTGAAGTGTTTATTTGTTATCTAACTAAGGCCAAACTTAAATGTTTGTTTCAATATTACTTAGAACACCTTATGAGTCCAAATCTTTATCAAATGCAAACTCTCTTTGTTCCCAAAAATCGTATGCTAACGTAATTAAAATTATTGAAATCATAAAAGAATTAAAACAAACAGCATTAACATTATTCACCCATATATAATTAAATAGAGGTATATCCAATTATTTTTATATATGTACTCGATACCAAACCATTGTTTACGTACTTAACATTTATCCTCGAACATAACATTGACAGGTTCAATAAACAACAAGGTAATCATATCCTTAAATTCGCTTTGGGTATTTATAAAATCGCCCTCTTTGAAAATATATGCCAAGCGTGTAAAATTTATAACTTGTTCGAGGACAAATGTTGGTACTTCAGAAGGGCTGAGGAATTCCTCGTTCATGTCTTTCCATGCATTAGCGAGTTTCTTTTGAGCCTCAACATATGCCTCTTGCTTTGAAACTCCGTGTTCTTTCATATAGCATTCAATGAATGAAGCTACATGACTTCTTTGTTGTTCGAACTGCATGCATAAAAATAGATTTCAATATGTTGGAGTTGGATTACGGGTCGTCCATGTGGGCTAACTCGATCCTATTCAGAAAATATAAATAAAAAGGAACAGAAAAGAAACATATCTATAGTGGTCCACCTAATTGTTTATTATAAATTTTAGCAATTTTCATCGAGGCACATAGCTATTTATTTAGAATTGGTGTTCAACACTTACATCATTTGTATTAATATCATCCTTTAATCTGCCGATTACTGTTGAAGCTCGAAGAATCAAAGGCTCATTTATTACCCATTCAAATGTCTCTTTGGTAATATTTTCCTCCATAACACACAAGAAAGTTGTTGCAGCCATCATAACAGTAGTACTTACAATTGCAATTTTCATGTACTCCTCACATTTTGGAATATAGACATCATTTAACCATAGTGCTTCCTTGAGATATGCTCTAGCTACTTTCTTCATCTAATAAAGGAGTTAAAAGAAAACTTAGAATTAGATAATGTTAAAGACATAATCAAGTAAATAAAAATGTGTTCTCTTTTTTTTTTTTTAAATTGAACTTTTGAACGACATAGTCACACTATATAATTCTCATGGCAATATAGTTGAGACAAAATCTTTACATACTTGGCACATTAAACAAGAACCAATTTCTCATGTAAGGAGCGTATTGAAGGCATAATAATAAATGGCAATGTTAATGTTTGATTAAAAAGAAATAAAGCTAAGGGAGCTTACCTCTTGTTTTGCATAGTAGAGACATTCCAATTTACCTTCTTTGGTCAATTCTTCTTCTATTTCATCATAACGGTCTAGAAGAGTTCGATAAACAGGTCTCAAATTAGGTGATACTAAATTAATGGCACTTATGTCATCACATCTGCATGTTAAGAGTTTGGATCGAAGTTATAAGCTAAAATTTCTTATTTATACAAATCATCTCATAATAGTAACATGTCCTTGACACATTTTATTTTCCTACTCATTCGAACGCGTGAGAAAATCATTAGTGTATAGTTTACCTATCGATTGCATTTGTGAAAGCCACAAGTTCATCATAGGTTGCATAAGCATCATATGTGTCATCAATAATGACGTATGTCATGAATAATTTTGTCATCATTTTTCTTGCACGACTATGTTGAAGTTCAAAGTACACACCAGCTACCCAAAAGTAACACTCCACCATTCTATCTCTAGCATATGGAAATTGCTTCGCGAAATCTTGATTTTTCCACCACCTATATGGTCAAAGATGGAGTTAGAATTGTCATTGAGAATCTTCAAAATATAAAAATCGAAGTAAACTTACAAAAAAAATCAATAATATACATCATTTACTATATATACATAAATGACGAGGATAAGAGTCATGTATGTACCTTGTAAGCTCGCAAAGCTCTCCTTGATGCAACTTTTGTAGAATAT
Organism: Solanum lignicaule; assembly: GCA_029582545.1. Lineage (NCBI taxonomy): Eukaryota > Viridiplantae > Streptophyta > Magnoliopsida > Solanales > Solanaceae > Solanum > Solanum lignicaule. The sequence goes on along the minus strand of JAJOOF010006785.1, from coordinate 3,890 downwards.
TAAAATCCAATTTTGCAAATCTCAAAAGCAACTCACTATGAGATTCAATGTTCTCATAAATACATATGTATTTCCTGCTAACAACCTTGGTAAATTTGTATGAATGGGCTGGCTTAAGGCTTCACTAACTTGGGCCTTGAGTAAGTTGCTCAATTTTGGGACCATGGACTCTAGATGAGTGATGGTAAAAATTAGAGCTGCTTCAAGAATCTCTTCCTCATGTATTCGTAGATGTGTTGCTTCATATAAACTTAATAATCCATGAACATCTTTAATAAGATTTTCCTTGAACTTTTCGTCATGGTTAGTGAATTTCTTAAACACATCTGATTAATTATATTGAACATCATAAGAGAATTAATTAAAGAATCATATACAATGTTGGAATATAATTAAGGTGAGCTCTTTTAGGATAGAAGGGAAGAAAAATAAACTTACCAGAAGACATGCAATGTCTTTGTTGTCTCACTAATCGAAAACGAAGAGCAACGACGTAAAGATCGTCATCATCTTCATTTTTACTTTGTTCAGATTCATCAAAAATATTTTGAATGGATGTTTTAATTTCATTTTTGAAATGATATGCCACTCCTAGTCGTTGGATTGTATCAATCAAGACAAGGTTTTTGTGTAGTATTATCTGGTGTTTCAACTAACATTTTCTTGACTTTTTCTTTCAACTCTTCAAATTCAATTTTTTCTTGGGTACTAATTTTCTGCACCAAGAATTAAGCCTTACTTAATACAAAACAAAAACAACACTAAAATGAAGGTGTCATGTGTGATTGGTCGAAATGCTTTAAAAAAAATCTATACAAAAATAAGTTTCTTAAAGATAAGTAAAATGAATAAAGGGGCGAGAGAAACATGATCTATATAGTGTTTGTCTGAATTATATACAAATATTTTTGAGATAATATATTTTGTCTACTTATCAAATAGATTTAATGGTCAAAAAACTACACATAAAATATCATATTTTTGCGAGTTTTCTACCTAAACTATCAAGTGTTCACATTTTCTACCTGAACTACATCAACTATGTATCAAAATATACCTCAAGTTCAATTATCAATTGTTCCTTTTTTTCTACATGAAATATAACTATCGTTCAGGTAGAAAAAGAGAACAACTGATAGTTAATGTGTGTTTCGATAAACTTTTGGTGATAGTTCAAGTAGGAAACTCGCACAACTAAGAGTACAAGTATGAAACTCGAAAAATAAAAAACATGAATATAATATGAGTATATTGTATGTCATACCGTGAGTTGAGGAGTGTAAGAGAGGAAATAATTTCCCCAAACAGTTGAGTGAAAATTTGCCAATGGACGTTTAATATTGCCGCTGGAAGAATCAACCATTGCTACACTCATTTTTAATTTACTCATATTTTTCTCTCTTCCTTTTTTCCCTAAAGGGACATGTGAATATTTATGTGGTATTTTGATTACTATAGAATTAGAATTATAGGATAGAAAATTATTTCCCCAAAATGTTGGTTGAACATTTCTCAAATGACGAGAGATTGTAGAAACAATCATTGTTTTTTTCCTCTCTTTTTATACAATTAATTAATTAAGCTGTGTGAGATCTACTGTTTACGTATGGTGAAGTATTTATAGTAAAGGTGTGATCACTGCACCAAAAATATCTTTATCAGTATTTAATTAGCGTGCTGCTAAATATGTATTTTAACAGTAATTAACATTCTTTATAAATGTTCCTAAACTTTATAACGATATTCGATTTAATGACAATTAATTAATATCAGTAAAAACTTTAACACTATTTATTAATATATATATTACCGCTAAAAATTATTTTTATTGCAGTGGATATCTATACCTAACTCCAAAGAAAATGAAGAACCTGATCTACAAGTTATTGGATAAGAATTAAAGAATTCATTGGGTCTTCTTGGTTTGTGTAATTATTTGGTTTGGTGTTAGTGACGCATTGAAAATTTAATGTCAATATACAGTCAATTTTTTTTATAATATTCATATTTTATATTAATATTATTTCATTAAAAAGAAGTTTTTTTTTTAATTAATATTTTACATTAGTAAATTATATATTTTTGGTTGAAGTGCTAAAAACATATCTAAATTATTTTATTTTAAAAAACTTCATACTTAAATTATTAAACTAGTGAAATCGATACCTAAACTATCACTCAGGCGGAAAAATGGGTTCCAAAGCATTTATGATTCTGGGCCTTTTTTTGGCCATATTATTTTTTAGTTAGGGAGTTGGCTACTGTAAGATTATTTCTCCTTATATTCTCTTTTTTTTAAAAATAAATGAATACAATAAAATCTCTCTAAACTAATACAGGCGGGATCATGAAGTATTATTATTTTATAGAGGTATTATTTAATTGATAAATTAATATTTATTAATTTAAAGAGTGTTTCGAAAAAATTGTTTAGGGATGAAATCTCAAAGAATTTGAAAGAACCCAATAGTGAAAATGTCATTCGTGAACTTGAGATCATGATTAATGATCTTGGTTACCACAATATAATGGATGTTAATAACCTATTGGATGGGTGAAAATGATACATGTTTAGAGGTACAGAGCTTAGAACAAATTGTGGATATCATTAGAAACACAATGTTGATGATAAAGTTACGTTGAAAATGATACAATACATTTGGAACCAGTTACGGGTAAGGAGACACTTGCATCTAGAACTCTTCACGATTTTATGGTGCAATTAGAAAAGATAACACCGAAACTTCCAGATGCAATAAGAAAAGTTGGAAATGAGCTACAACTAGATTTAAATTTTAACAAAAAAAAAGAACATAATAGAATCATATTTTACTAAATTTTCTTAGATATATTTGTACTTTTAAAGAATTATTAATTTATAATATTAATGGGACTATATATTTATATAGGGGTCTTCTGAAAATATATTATCTTATTATATTATCGAAATGAATGATTTTTTTTCATTGGCCCAAGTCGGGACCGGAGGAAATTATTATCTTAGAAGAAAGATTATTAATTAATCGAGAATTAATTTAGCATGGTTTCACTGTATCTAGTAAAATTATTTAAATCTTTCTAATTAGCGGTCCACTAAATTAAGTACTTAAAGTTTCATGCCTCTATATTCACTTATGCTTGCTATAATTAGTAACGACTAACAAGTATGAATTAAAGCCATGTTTAGTACTTACGTATATAATATAGTAGTCACTATATATGAATCTTCACATCTTTATAAATTGACACTAATAGTCGTACACCCACTAATATATGATCAGAGAACCAAATAGGTTATTATTTAATTAAGTTAGCAGCTAATTAAATATATTGTTTTAGATTAAGCACCTATATATAGGATGCTCTTTTTTTCTTCAATTTCCTAATCTGCTCTTGTACGCCAATATTAACATTGACGACTAGATCACTTCATTAATTTTCTGGTCACGAATCTATTATATTATTATTAACGAAACTCTAGTTGATTTTTCTTTCTTTAAGATCAGTTGCTAAAATTGATGACTAGTCACTCATCTAATTCTATATATAGTCAAAAGTCTATTATTATTATTATTATTATTATTATTATTATTATTATTATTATTATTATTATTATTATTATTAATTTTCCTACTACTTGGACTCTTGATTCGGTTATACCGCCTGAACAGCTGACTAGTACAGTCACCAATTCTGCGTATTCTCATATCAGTCAAGATACTGACGGTAGAATTTGTATACAGTTTGATGATAAAAGTGTCCCTTATAATAGACACTCGTTTGCTTCCGACAGACGTCTGGCTATTCAACATATTTCTCCTGTTGAACCTCTTTATGGTCCAGCCAGAAATCGCGCTGCTTCTCTACATACTTTATCAACAGTTATGTCT
>JAJOOF010006784.1:0-47620 GCA_029582545.1 Solanum lignicaule | reverse complement strand
CAAAAGTCAAAAGAAGTGGTGGAGGATCATCCCACAATGCATCTGGTGGACAGTTTGGAGAGAGAGAAATGGGAGGTGTTATGAAGATAGATCCAATTCCATCCAGAAAGTTAAATGGAATTGTATAATATCTTTCTACTTTTGGTGTAAAGAAGTAGGTTTAGAGGATATAGATCAGTTTGTAGATTTATTAAGATCCCTGTAAGTATCTTGTTTCCTAGTTGCTGTTTTTTTTTATCTAACACTTTTTGATGGTGTCCAGCATGTCCTTAATGCTGAGGAATACACATTTACCAGTTTCAAAAAAATTTCTTAGACTAGCTAAAACTTGAGAAGCTTCATAATATATATTTAGCTCAGCGAGAAAGTTGGGAGCTTTTTATAAGCCTTAAATCCAGCAGACAGAAAACACTAGAGTAAAGCTGTACCATTGAGTTGAATAAATGCACAACATTTCTGAAGACAGAGATCCGGAGGTATTTAAAAGAAGAACCTAAAGATGTATACAGACGTTCAGTTTCTCAAATAAGTCTTTTCAACGAAGTTATACAAGAATGCTGATGCTTCAGTGATAACAACCAATAACTAGTTATCACATTAGCCCTAGGGCTTTGGCCTAGTGGTACGAGCGCAGAGCGTGATGTGTAGATTAGGTACATGTCACAGATTCAAACTATGCTGCGAACAGAAGCCTGATACTTAAGAACAAGGGTAGAAAGGCAGACATTATCCACCAAGTATTGAAGCGTGCGCCGCTGGCCCTTGTGATTTCTCGGTTATCAAAAAAAACTAATTTATCACATTAAGGAAGGGTTTTGTTAAAAGGGCATCTCATAGAAAGTTTACCCAATAAGAATGACAGAATGGTGAGCTACTCTTCAAGACAACATTGTATGTGTTTCATGCACTGTGATTGTTTAAAACAGACATGTTTATGCATACTAAAGGCCAGTGATCAAACTTCTGTCAGCAAACCATATCTTCAAAAAGGTAAGAGGAAGCTAGACCTATACGATATAGAGACTAAAGGAACTTATGACCAAGAGAAGGTAAAATTAATAACACATAGAGCTTACTTTGCGGCTCGAACTTGGACCCTGAAAAAGTTCGGATCTAATGCAGCAGCCTTCATACAATCCTCTAGTGCTTCTCTCATTCTTCCGAGAGACATACGTGTTGCTGCACGGTTGCTATGGCATAACATCAAAGCCCGAAGACCGCTCTTAGATGCGTCACTTTCGGACACACAGTTCAGTCCTTGTGTGTAGCATTCCTCTGCTTTAGATAAGTTCCCATTTGCATAGGCTTGATTCCCCCTGATATAAATTCATATCACAAGTATGAACTTCGGATAAAGATACACCAAAAAAAGGAATAAGTGACTGAACAATCACACCCTAATAATGAACAGAAGAAGAAGAAATTGGCATGTATGATAGGAAATACAACACGTTACTAATTCAGAGTCAATCCAGTAACAGTATAGGCCCAAAATTTCATCCCAACTTTGATCAAGGTAGACCCTCCATGATTAAAAAACAGTAACTTGTACCTCAATCGCCATTTTTCACAAGCTTCCTGAGCTGCCATACTTGCAGTAACTGTTTCATGGTTGACCTCCTTGACCCTAGATTGTTCATTGTTGTCCTGGCTATGGCTTATCATAGTAGGTATATCTCCTTTCTTACTCTGAGTTGTTGATGGAAGAGGAGATGATCCAGAAACTTGAAAAAATTGCCCAGGTGACGATGAGTAAGACAATTTTGTAGTTGAACTACACGAATCGTTAATGAGCTTTGTTCGATTTTTCTTCTTCTGTTGGCGTGTTGCTGTTGCAACCTGATTTTGAGCAACAGAGGATGCAGCAAATATGAAGCTACCCTGGCAAGCCTCTTCAAAATTTGAAGCAACATTGAACTGACTTCCCCCATCACTATCTTGTCTCTCAATTGTTGATTTAGAAGTCACTTCAGTATCTGCTGCAGTTATGAAAGAATCAGTACTATAATCTAAATGCTCTGTAGCAGATTTGAAGCTTTCAGTCTCAGCCCCAGATATAGATATAGACTCTTCAGAAGAACCGTCCATATCTACACCATGATGACTAGAGTGTCTAGATTCTACTTCTTGTGTCTCACTACATGTCACATCATTTTCATTAATATTCATGCGTTCTGTTGCATCTATCAGATCTTCATCTGTTCCATCATTTGAAACTGCAGGACGGGTATCACTAGATCCATAATTCTCATTTAGAATGAACGACTCGTCAGAAGCCACAGAAGTTCCTCTTGAAAGTGTATTATCTGCCGGTGTTTCACGATATGGAGAAATATCCATAGGTGAGTAAGGTTCGGAAGGTTCCGCATTCTCTTCTGAACTTCCTCTGAGGGCAAAGTCATGAGCAAAGCTCACTGGCATTGAGAGTGTTTGCTTAGGTTTCATTTTCTTTTTCTTGTATCTGGGATCTCTAGTTGCTTCCCTTCTAGTTTCAACTTTCTTATTTAAGCTTCCTTTAACAGTTGGTATAAGATTTTGCATTAGCTTACCATCAGACTTAGTACTGAAATTAAATTCAACCTTCTTTCCAGTTCTATCAGTTGATGGTGATTCAAAAGTACCCATCATAGATTCACCAGGGATATTAAAGGTGGAAAATGAGGAGGTTGAAATTGTACCACTATGAGAGCCTGGATGAACCTGATTAGTGAAGTGATTATTCTGTGTCCCTGCCTGAAATGAGAATCCTGAAGGAATTGAATCTGAAATTCCACTGGAACTCTTATTAACAGCATTTCCACTAGGGTCATTTGAACTTGAATCAACTTTTACATTCTCATTAGCAACATAACCCATAGGCTTATTTATATGCATGTTTTTCATCTTATCATGGAGCAAGGTCTCCGATTTTCCACCTAGAGAGCCTCTTTCCTTATATGCATAGTCGTTCATGTCATTCTCAGTTCTCCCTTTGATATTCAACTTGTCCATCTCATTCAAGAGTTCATCCCCTACACCCCCATCAATTTTATTATCAACATTTTCACTACTCGAGAAGCTGCCAAACACGTTATACTTGGATTTTACACTGTCCATATTACGTGAAGAGTCAACACTTCCCTCACTTTTGATATTTAACTTGTTCTCCACCTCCTTGCTAACCATTTCATCAAGTTTTGCATAGCCACCCGTAAACACAAATCCCATATCAGCACCAGCAACCACATTGTTTACACCACCACCCACATTCATTTTCTTCTCACTTTCAATATTCAGTTTCCTCATTTCATCAACAGGAAGTGTTCCTTCCCCTATATTTCCCTGATAATTGCTCAAATATGCTCCAAACATACCACTATTTCTACTAGCTCCAAAAACAAACCCTCCATTACCAACATCCCCACTACCCCTATCAACCCCAGAAGCAAAACCCACATTCCCAAATTCCCCAGAAACCGACTCCACATGATCCATGTTCATTTCTTGAATTTCCCCAACACCCTTAAAAGGGTTGAACATTTGGTCCTTTCTATCAGAACCTGTGTATTTCTTTTTACACAATCTGGGTTTTTGCAGCCTTGAGGGAGCAGAAGAACCAAATGGAGATGGATTCGAATCCGATGGAGTGAACCCAAGATTGTCATCCATTGAAGCTATTCTGTGCTCTGAATGATTATTATATGAAGATTGAGCGTTAAAAAACTGACCTTTACGTAGATGCAAATCTCCGGTGTCGGTCAACGCCGGCGACATATGTCATCTAATCTGACGGCCGGCGTTTACTTGTGATCAATTTTTCAAGAATCTTGGATTATCATGAAATTGCTTCCTTTGTGGGATAAATCAAAAGAAGCTTGTTGAGGAGGGTGTCCTCCCTTTTTTTATGTTTTTTTATTTTTTGACTTACTTTTTCAAATTTGTTGTTTAATTTAATTATTGTTGCTGGGTTACAAAATTTTTACCTTGGTGAGTGTATACTGTATACTTCTTTTTATTTTGGGAAATTTACGCGGCTAATAAAACATATACTAGTTAATTAATTAATATAGTTATAGTTTACATTAATTACAATCCAGAACTTACTTCTAACTATAATTACATTCTCTCTCGCCTCTCCTCTCCTCTCTTCCTCTCTCTGGAATCCCGCTAGTCATTCTCTTCATTTTCTCACTCGCCTCTCAATCTCTCTCTCGCTTCTCTTCTGTCAATCTCTCTCACACTTTATACAAACATGAATGTATAATTTGTGTTTGTATAAAGCGAGAAGAGACGGGATATACAAATCTTATACACTTATAATTATACAAATACAAATCTTCCATTGTTCAGTTCTCTTTTATCTTTCTCTCTCGTTTTATACAAACACAAATTCTACAAATACAATGTTTAATTTGTGTTTGTATAAAACGAGAGAGAGTGGATATACAAATACAAATATTTTAACTCGATTCAGTTGTATACAAATTCAAACTGTATGCATATATGCAAATATAATAATTAATACATATACATAATAGTTACATATATACAATTATCTAACCGATATACGAAACGGGAACTGAAAAGGTTGTTAGACAACTCTCCGAACTCTTACTTTTCTATCTCGTGTGCAAGATATATTGTATGACCTGCAATTGGGTACACTAGAAGTTTTCCTTCATCCTTTGGGAATCAAGTCATTCAATGAATGAAAAGTGAAAAACCTGCAGATAAATGCTTTATACAGATGACGATAAGACTTTCCAATCAACAGTCGCTCTCCACTCTCTGCCCTCTCTCGTTCGCCTTTCTCCTCCTTCTTCCGATCTCACTCACCAGATATACAAATACAAATGTATGCCAGTTACATATATACAATTATTTTGACAGATATACATATAGAATTCGATATATATATACATATACAATTTGCCTCTCTCCACTCTCTGCACTCTCTCATCCCTCTCCCAATCTTGCTCGCCACTCTCCTTTCTATTCATGTAGCTACGAATCGTAATTAGCAAACTATAGCAATAGAGCATAATTAAGCTATTTTTAAGTGGCTATATGTGAAAAATCCCCTTATTAATTGCTCTTTGGTTTCTTGATCATAAGGGAGATTTTGGTTTTTGAATTAGACATTATTATTTTTTGTTGTTGATTTTATGTTATTCATTTTTGTAATGTTTATTTCTTTTTCATGTCTTTTAAAAGACCTTTTACAATTTTCAGGATTATATAGAGTTATAATAATTGGTTTCACTCTGTGGTATCATTGTCATTTAGGAGTCATTTGATATGAGGTATGAGGTATAATAATCTCATAAATAAAATGTAATCATACGTTTACTTGGAGGGATTAGGACGTGAATTATTTATCCCACAACATAATACCTTAGTAATGGATAAATTATCTCATATACATGATGAAATAAGTTATTTCATAATAACTTATTCTGCAATAACTAATTCACAACCAAATAACCCCTTAGTTTGAAACATTTTGTTTAATTGAAAAAAGAATATTTATTCATTTATAAAATAAATAGAAATTGAAAGTAAGATTACAAGTATAGATTGTTCATGTCAAAGTTGGTCCAAAACATTTTTTATTGCAAACAATAAAGATATAAGTTAGAGAATGAAATATTATAGTGAGATTTAAATATAATATTCTTCCAAAGCAGTGTCACGCTCCAAATTTGGTGAGTCACAATAGGTATTCGATTTCTCACTTGACCAAGCGAATCAAACATAACTCGTATAATTATACAATAAACCTCTTGGGCCGACGATATCGACTTATAAACACATATGTTCAACCAGTTAAAAAAACTAATAAACCAACAAGGTCTTTATAGAGAACAATCTACCCAAAAACTAGACCAACAAACACACACACTAATATATATACACACACACAAAGGCGGTGAGGCCAAAAATTAGACTGTCAACTAACAGCAAGACTGGCAAGGCCAATCAAAACATATTACTTCTAACACATAACATGGATCTACAATCCTTTAAGAGTTTCATATTTATCGTCCGTCTAAGGCACGTTGGGCATCACTACATATATGTAACTACGGCTTGGAGTTGCCAATTCAACAGCTTCAGAAGGAGTGGTTCTAACAAACCAAATGTTGAATTCAACAAATGTTTATTGGAGGGACCTATTTGAACCTCTACCTACACGGGCTACACCTGAAATGTAATGTCCGTGACAACGGAGTGTCGATACGAATAAAATATATTAATATGCAAGGCATAATGAGACATAACTTAGCTTGACAGATTATCTATAACTCAAGAGCCATGAGAGGCCTCGTATAAATATGTCATCTACTCGATAACTAAGTATGCATGTATATTACCATTCACTCAATAGCTAGGATAAAGGTATACTATCATCCACTCACTAGCTAGGATATGAATGTGATATCTTCCATTTGATACTTCATATATGAATGTACTATCACCTATTTGATAGCTCAGATATGAATGTACTACCATCCACTCGATAGCTAAAATATACACATACGTACTACTATCCACTTGGTACTTAGGTAACGTTCATTGAGTAACCAATCTGACCTCATATAAGGTGTCCGGACAACTGAATGTACTTTGATGGCATGCATATGCTTACGTTTATATATGTGTATAACTAACTCAAGTGCCATGATGATTCTTTCTTTTATTAGCAATGTTGTCTTGATTTAACTTTACAAATAGACTCAAGAGTGAAAATCATTTACATCCTAAAATCAAACTTCCACATTTAACTTTGAATAATAGATATATTGTAATACAATAGCGTATATATGTTATATATAGTGTAGATACACTTTCAAATAGTATATATATATATATATATATATATATATATATATACGCATTGTACATTTTTTTTATCAGTTTTTACTGTAATCTCACCCACTTAATTATTTTCTTGTATAATTTGTGTATAATAAATATATAATCAATATATACTTGGTATAAAATGTATGCATGCTAGTTATACACTGTGTACATTTATTGTATATTAATTACACAGAGTATAAATGAAGGAGCACCAAAGAACCAACAAACTTGGCTAAAAAATATATCTTCTATGCAATGATCATTGTTTTCTTTTATCTTTCATCTTTCCTTTAAATTATTTTTAAAAAATAAAAAATAAAATAGGCAATTGCTTCTAAGTGAAAGAGTGGGATCACGAAAAAAAAAATTCAAAGCTGGGCAATTAAAATTATTGACATTCATATCATGTCATTCTCCACGCGTATATGTAAAATTTAAACTTATAGATATATGGGTCTAAAATTGATTTAAGCGGCTAAACTTATGAAAAATTAAAAGAAAACATTATGCAAAATATCAGTCCATAAGCTTTACTTATTATCTTTTAAGCCCAATTTATAAAAAATACCTAAAATGATCATTCAACCATACTTTTTTCAGAAGAAAATGGCCGAACAACCTTTCTTCTTCTTCTTCTTCGTCCTCCCTTTTTTTGCCTCTTTTTCTTGGTCATCCTTATTTTTTGTGCGTCTTTTCTTCGTCATCCTCCTTCTTCTTTTTCGTCTTTCTACTTATGCGTCTTTTTCTGCATCTTCTTCTTCTTCTTCTTCATTGCTTCTCATTTTTCTTCAAATTTTGATGTATCACAAAAAAGAAAATTGTTTCACGCGAATTATATACTAGAAGACTCAAAACATCGAGAGAATTTCATATCTAAATTTGAGGCTGTTAGAGGTGATTTTTGTTGGTCGAAACTGAATAGTTAGTGTATACTCCATGGATAGTTGAACTATATTCAATTTTTTGAGTGTATCATAATGTATAACTCACATATAGATAAGCTATATTGTATAGTCAATGTATCTTTCTATGCCTTTTGACTATTTTATGTAAATAAAAATATATGACTATATTTATTGTAGGGGGTGGGGGTATTCATGGGTTGGTTTTAGTCGGTTATTGATCAAAAACTAAAATCAAACCAAATTGTTCTGTTTTTAAATCATTAAAACCAAACCAAATTAGTATGTTTTTAATTCATCAAAACCAAGCCAAGTCAAATATAATACACATTAATTGGTTTGATTCGGTCATTTGGTTATTCACCATACATAAAAATAAAAGCAACGATTCATTTAAAAGAGAGAAAAAAGACAACAATTCATTCAAAGTGAAAAATAGTTGGAACTACTAACATTACAGAACTTTTGATCACTAAATTTACTATGGATAAAACTTCAAAATTCACCATTTTAGCCTAGAAGGAAGAGACACTGACATTCCTAGTACCACTAATAGTTGTCATAGACACTCATATAAATGAAATCAACAAGATAAATGTTTTTGTCTGGAGCGTTTTTGCTTTCATAAATAAATTATAAATAAATTGTAATGAAAAAATATATAACACATTTAAAATTATTTATAAAAATAATATATTATGTATGTATAACAATAAAATATAGGTATATAATTTGTCGGTTCGGTCCGGTTATTTTCAATTTTTTGAGAAAAATCAAACCAAACAAATTACTATCGGGTTTTAAAATCTAAAATCAAATCAAATTCAAATAAAATCAACTTATTTAATCGATTTTTATCCAAACAGTGAGTATCCCTACTTTATTGTATATATTTGATCCAATTTAGAAATGTTGGGTATGAGGAGATCCAAAGATGGGCTATGAAGCCCAAGTTCTGTTGTAACGGGTCAGATGGAAAACTAGCAAATAGAGCCCAAATTCTGCGTGAAATTTCTTGCCAAAATCTTCTCTGCCGGTCTCGTCTTCTCCATCTCTCTCTGCGGCGATCTCCTCACAATTCTCCTGTCTGAATCGAATGTATGTATCTATTTTTTTTTACATGTATCTCATTTTTGCGATGAATTTTAACACCAAGTATCGGCGAATTTGGGTTTATAATGGTCTGTTTGTTCCTACTTTTGGTAATGATATCTAATGTGTTAAACTCGAATCTTAGTATGGTAGATAGAGTTATCTGGTAGTTGTTGCCTGTTGGAGGTGGCGAGTATCTCGTGGAATTAGTTCAGGTGTGCCAAAGCTGACCCGAAGACCACGGTTGTCAAAAGATAATAATAAGTATATATGATTATAACGCTCTGTTCACTCAGCTGTGATATTATTGTTTTTATGATTTTTTACAAGTTTATACTTGTTCCTGTTTACCTTTTATGATATAGTTGCTATAAATTTGTCATGGGTATACTAAGTTAGCTTTAAGAAGTAAGAATCAGCTATCTGAAAACCTAGATGGGCTTAATTCGAGTGGCACGTGATGAGGGACTTGTTACTTAGGTTATAGGTTTGAGCTCTGCACCATTCCTATTAAAGTCTGGTATGCAAGTGGAGAAGGGTAGAGGGAAGACCCGTTGTCCTGAGTTTTGAAGGGTGTGGGCTTCTGACGGATTTCTTGGGCATAAAGAAAGAAAGAATAACTCAATGGCTTATACAATAGTACAATACTCAAGTGTGCACGAGGTGCTCATTTGCTAGTAGATAAGTAGGGAAAAGTGGGTGTATACCACACCTAGTCTTTCACTTGCATTTTACGAATCTAGATGACTAATTGCTGACATGCATTCGTGCTTCCACGACCTCTAAGGTTGATCTACAATTGTTGTTTCTGCTTCTTCTGAGATAAGGCTTTGATGAAAACTTTGTATTTTCCCTGCATTCCAACTTTCCAAGAGATAAGGTGTTGCAGTAAGAGATAAAATTAAAATCAATGATAACAATACAATTGAATCAGAACCTCCCCCCCCCATGTCTTGCTTAAACTTATAGGACGAAAAAAGGGCATTTCTCTTTCCATCTCACACTTTCCTCTAGAAAAAGAATACCTACATATTATTTTTCAACCACAAGAGAAAACACTGAGCTGTTTTAGTCTTTGAGACACATTGATAGCAACACTCTAATGCCACTGCAGTTCTCGTATTTGAAAACTTCCTTTATATACTACATTACTACTATACAAAAAGCAAATACAACTTAAGAATGCAAAATTCTGAATCTTAACATCCCTAGAAAACTACCAGAAAATGTTCTAACCGAAGTTGACAACTGACGATCCAAAAAAATATCATGATGAGAAGCCATTGTTACAGCAATGTTGGAACATTCACTACCCTGAAATAGCTATGGTATTTCAAGAGGCACTATTCTTGTAAAAAGTATAAGATACACTTCAATAGAGTTACTAGGGACAAAAAGCGATTGTGTTTTCAGAAGTACCTGATGATGAGTCCCGAAAAATTTGATCACTTCCTCCATGTGATTTCGATAGAACCCCTGTATCATCCATCTAATATGTTAGAGATGCAGGTCTGGAATAAGTGGAAAATATCCAAAAAGTAAATTGCTTCCCGGACCTCTAAGGCGTATACGCCAAAGCCTAAGAAGAGTTTCATCTTCTTGATCTGTTCAAGTGGGGGTGTCATGTAGAATCATTTGCAATTTCATGAGGGATTCTATGTGTTCAGAAATTTCTTTTTCCACATGGTCACTGTTTGTTGCAAGCTCTGTTGCTTCTACATCTCCTATCCCTTGTTCTCCAACTCTTCAGTATCTTTGCACAGTTTTAGGAATGGCCCATCATAGTTCACATAGATTCTACAAAAGATACCACAATTTTATGGATCTCTTTTGAGTCACTCTTCTTACTATTTGAGTTTAACTTTGAGTGATCATGAGATGTCTCTGTACATAAGTAGCACCAAGGAGTGTATGTCTCCTTTTTATCAGTTTTTCCTCTTTGGTTCCCCATGCCTCCATCCAAAGAGTTGACCTCCTTAGCTTTTGCACAGTTCCTGCAGGCTGCCACAACCAAAAAAATCCCCCGAAAAGAAAAAGGAACCTTAAATTTGTGTTCTGTCTTCCATTTGGCTGAGATACCACAATAGTTGCACTGTACATTCATTATTGTTGTTAGTTTGTCTTTATTATGCCTGCAACTATGACCTCCCATGTTTATCAGATTTCTAATATAATCTGTCTGGAAAACTACACTATATTGCTGGGGTAAAGACAAGAAGTAACAAGTTCTTTTGATAAAGGTAACATATGTATTCATCAGCACCAAGGAGGTGTTGGTATCAATAATTACAATTACAAAGGCCTCGTTCATCTTAAAAGGATTTAAAATTCTTTTGCATCATCTACATAACTTTTCTTTACACCAGAAAAGAAGAGACAAATGACACTTCGTCTTGATTTTCTGTAAGAGCATAATGTCTTCAAAGCACCTAGCATTCCTTTCTTTCCCCACAATCCACCATATGCTGGCTGGGATAACCTTCCACCACTTCTTCTGCCTGTTACTACCTGCTGCATTACCCATTTGTCCCAGCCAAAGACAGAAATACTTGCCATAATATACCAGTAACCTTGCAGTGAAGAAACAAATGGCTTGTTTCCTGCCTCTTCTTGGCACAAAAAACCACCTGGAAGTCAATTGAGTCCCCCTTTTCTGTAAGTTTTCATGTGTCAAAAAAGCTTTTCTAGCCACCAACCAAGTGAAACAGACCACTTTGTAAGGAGATTGGTTTTCCAGATAGATTTCCAAGGCTAACCAAAACTATTGTAGTTAGTATCAGATAGAAGATGATAAGCAGAGCTGCCTGTAAACATTTTGTTGCTGGTTCCATTCCATTGAATGATCCTTATATCTTATATTTGGAAAGACTTCTAGTGTCTTCAGGATTTCAGCCACCTTCTTGATCTTCCAATGATTTAGCAATCTTCTAAAAGAGAGATCCTATCCCTGCTAGCTCCAAGCATCTTCCATATGGTAGTTTCTGGTGTAGAGGTCAAAATGAATCTTTAAGAGGACCATGTCCTAACCAATTATCACTCCCGAAATGATATTTTCCTGCCATTGCCAAGTCTGAACCCAGTATTCACAACAAACTTCTTCCAATACTTCCTAATTGCTTTCTATATACTAACCCCAAAGGAAGAACTTACTGGTTTAGTACTCCAATGCCCGCAATAACCACAATTTTGAGTGACCAATTCTGTAAGAACATAAGGAGTTTTACTACATCAAAACAGAATTTTAGAGATAAACACCCAAAGGAGTTGCTTGAGGAAAACAATTTTTAAAAATAATGCAAAGTGGAACTTAAGATTCTCTGATTACTAGTAATTTGTCGTCTTATTAATTATTAACAAAAATGATTGTGGATGCCTCGGTAATCATTGAGATTTCTAATTATTTCTGAAATGATCCAATTAGATTTTCCTATTCCTTTTTTTTCAGTTGCCTATCTTAATTACTTTTGCATGTGCTTGGTCTTTCTTTTAGTAAATGTTGTTGGGTATAAATTATTTGACAGATTTTGCTGACTAGCATTTTTTAAAGATTGCTTATACATGCATGAACAATCATACACATAATCTGATCAATATAGCAATCTGGTTGCACTGGTTTTGAACATTCCTGCACTTCTTAAGCAAAAGATGATTAACACAAGGAAAAATGACTTTATATAGGGAAGTTTAGTTAAAAGAAAAGAAGAGGAACTGTTCCAGAAGTACATCAATACTGGTTGTCTTGGCTTAACTGCTTCGTTCTTTTGGTATTATGTTGTCTTCCGTTATTGAGATGCAAGTTTTCTCATTTTGTCTCAAGTTGTCATTTTATATGACTAGGATGAATTGATCTTTCAGATACTTGTGAAGAGCTGCTGTCGTCATGGGTGAATCATTCACTATACAGATCCACAGCAATTTAGTTAAACAGCTTGCTGATGAGGGTGAAAAATTGAAGAAGAAAACGAGGAAACCAAAAACAAAGATACAAAGAGAAAACAAAACAACACAGCAGAAGCTAATCTCTAGTGATCCTGATGTAGTGAGGGGGCCTGCTGCTACAGGATGGCCTGTTCAGCCTCCTTTGTTCATCCCAGTCCCTCCACCACCTCATCCTGCAATTGCAGAATTAGATGCTATTCGATCTGTGATTAAAGAGAGCGAGGAGGTTGTGGAGAAGTTGCAGAAACATGAGGAAAAAATGTTGCAAGAAGTGACAAAGAAGGCGAAGGATCTGCACGACAAGGAATTCAAACTTCCAAATCAAAAGCCTATCCCGTGCTTGGATGAGAGAGATGCTTGTTTTAAATGCTACAAGGAACATGAAAAGGATCCCCTAAGTTGTGCTAATGTGGTTCAAAATTTTGCAGAATGTGCTCGGAGAGTTAAGCAACAAGTCAACCTGGCCGATAAGTAGATTTAGCTTGCGGAGAAAAGATGTTTACAAAGTGGTTGCCATTTCACTTGGTGGAAATAAAAAACTGTATTGTTTTAACCATGTAGACTTGAAGAAGCTTATGGTGGTTGTATCTTTTGTCCTTTTTCCTTTGGCTTCTAAGTTGTGGATGCAAATGATTTTGTGGCATTTGCCTAAATGAAAATTTCCTAACTGAGTTATTGTTTCTACACGGGCCAGGAGTTACGCAAATAAAATGTTTGTTTCCTTTCATTGCTTGGTAGGTAAATAAGTGATCTTTGGTTATATAAAGGACGTTTGATTGTAAAATTTTTTGGAGTCTAATTCTGAATCTTCAGAAATTTGAAAAAACTAATATCAAAAAGTTGTTTTCACTCTAAAATATTACAAAAATTCAAAAACAACTCCAATTTGTATTTCATGATCAAACACGCTCCAAATTTCAAATGTCATTTTCATTTTTAAAACAAAATTACTGTTTTCAAATACTCACAATTTTCATGATCAAACACTCCATATTTTTCTATATGATACAACTTTTAAGCTACAAAAATTGCAAGTTTTGATACTTATTTTAGATATTGTATAGGGTAAAATTAGACGTGAGACGTGAACAAGTTAGGTCCGCGTGAAAGACAATGACTTTACATAAAAGGGAAATGAAACATCTATCTTGAAGAAGAGAAATCGAACTAAAGTTTATAGGTAAGTTTAGAAATAGACTAAGGTTTTGATAATTGGGGAAGGGATCATGTAACACTCAATAAGTTTCTAAGCCTAGATCAGACCTTGAAAATCAGAAAGTATTGAAATGTTGCAGAAATAAGTTTGTACGGACCCTTCCACGGACCGTGAAAGACACCAAAGGGTCGTTAATGAGATCTGTAAGCCAGAGCTCAGAAAGTTGGAAACTTGGAAGAGTGTTCACGGGAGCTTTTACGGGGCCGTGAAGTCTTTCACAGATTGTAGAAGTGTCCATAAATCTAAGGATCCCAGAACTCAGACTCTGTCTTTCACAGACAGTTGTACGACTCATAAATTGATCAACGGACCGTAGAAGCTTCCATGGGAGACGACCTTCAGGAACCAGACCTCCGGCCTTTCACGGACACCTTCACAGACTGTGAAGTGGTGTACGGTCCGTGGAAGGCATCCGTAAACTGCTCCACCAATTTATAAGTCAGGAGTATTTGGTCTTTTCCCTCTCTCTTAATTCCTACACTACGTGGTTTTGTCCCATTCTAAGTGGGTTTAAGCAACCTAAGGATCCTAACCTCCCATTCTCTCCTATTTCCCCCCAAATCGAAGTTTCTTCTCTTCAAAGTTTTCTCTCAAGGTAAGAACAAGAGATTTAAGCTTCAAACCTTCCACCCAAGATTCAAGCTAGGGTTCCATTCAAGGTATGTTGGAACTTCATCAATGAGTTTCTCTTCATACATGGCTAAGTCATTAGATTAACAAGAGCATTAAGAAGTGTATCCGAGATTGTATGTAATAAGACAAGGTTCTAATTAAATTTATGATTTTTTCATGTGTGCCTAGATAGTATAGTTGAACTGTCAATATGGGTATGCTAATGTAAGCATTATTTATTACCCCTAAGAGTTTGGTACGTATAAGAGATATTATATAGCCTTGCGAATGATGAACCTCTTAAATATAGTTCAAGTTTCCTCTAGTAGGTAGAAATGAACTTAGAAAGGTTGTATTAGTAGACTGAGAAGGAGAAGTCATACTTTTAAGAGTTAGACTAACTGGCTTTATAAACCAATGAGAAGAGGTTAAGAGAAACATTTCAGAAAGTGGTCTTAGAAGGAATCTTAGTACATGCATATGGAGAGTTCAATAGTCATAATATTAGCCTTTCCTGAGTATTAGAGTAAATTGGATATAGACTACTTTAGAAAAGATAGAATAGATTCATAGCTTTAAAGTAACAGCTTCAGACCTAAAGGGGAGATGATAAGATGAGAAACCAAGTCAAGTGTTGAGAATCAGATAGTGATGTATTCAGAAAGAGTTAAAGTGATATATCGATACGTTTATACTCTAGCGTATTCCTTAAAGTTCAGTCATTACAACATCATCTTGATGTTTCTAATAACATAATTGTGTCCATGACCTATGCTCATACACTTCAGACAGATTCATATCTATGCTCAGTTCCCAGGATGAGGGGAAAAAACTTTAACCCATTGATCTTAATCTTACTCCATAAAGTTATGGATATCAATATCATGATATGAACCTATTCATATAAGAAATCGTGTCTCATAGTATGCTCAATCTCGTGAATTCATGACTTATTCTCAATGGCTAGAAACATAATGCTATGACATGCATATTCTTATATCATAATTCTCAAATAAATCGTGCTTATGATCTTTCGCCCTAAAGCTCTTTCAGTAATCCTTTTTAGTTTTGATAATGTTGTTGATGATAGTAGTTGAGTGATGATAGAAGGATAAGGTTGATGTTTCTTATTGTCATACTGGTGGTGTGTTTATTCCATCTAAGGTTATAAATGTGGAGGAAGGATGAGATGAAGTTTTTCTACGAGTAATAGTTAGATCATGAGACTAGCTAGTTAGTTCCTGATAGTAATGCTTGAAATTTCTACCGATAGAAATGGCGAGAAAATGAGAAATTCTTAGAAGAATTGGTTAGTAAAAGTTCATGGAAGGGTTATATTTCTAGGCATGAATGTGGTGTTGTTACATGTGGATGAATACATGATGCATTAGATGCATGTAGGACTTGAAGTTTTGTTGAATACAGTGGTAAGGAGTAGTATTCTTGGGATGAGATTTCCTATAGAGTCATAGAACCTAAATCTTGTGATTTATATCAGTATAATCATCTTACGTGTAGCACCTTGTGATTTAGAGTTAGGCTTGAACACAGTAAAAGCATGCAATTATACTTATACCTTGTAAAGGTAGTCATATACCCTTGTAAGAGCTATGGGTTGTAGCTAATGAAGTGTGGTAGTCTAAAAGAAGAGCATAGTTTAGAGGTGTTGCCATGCTTGGTAGCTACCAAATCGTATTGCTTAAGGCATAATATTCTTATTCTTACTTCATGCCCGTACACCCTTGTTTCATGTCAAATAATTTCAGATAGAGCGTGACTATGTTCAAACTCATATCATTCGTGATTTATGTGCTCTAGTTCAATTTCAAAACTCTCAATATGAATCAGTTCCGCCTATTAGTAGACAAGTTCAAAAGTAAAAAAGATAGTAAGAGTAACTAATTTTCCTTCCATGCTCAGCTTAACCATCATTCGAGGACGAATGATCCCAAGGGGGTGATGTTGTAACACCCCAAAAAATTTCCATGTTAAGACCCGAATCATTCTTCATTTGTAAAAAGGCATTGTCAGGTGATTCTTTAATTATTCTTAGATGTTAAGGTTAATTATTTAGTATGAGAATGAATTTGGATATAAATTAAGGTCACTAGAAACCCCTAGCACAATGTTGAGTTGAAAGCTTCCTTACCGATTAAGTTTTGATATACAATTCTACTTAGGTCAACTTCATACGATCACATCTCTCAACACATAATGAATTATGTGGCCCATGAACTATGAAATTAAATATCTATGAGTCGTCTTTCCAAATCCACCAAGTTTGCCTCATTTCAAGTTCAAAGTAAAATGTTATAACCGTTTTACCAAGGAATACTAGAGTAGAGTTTTCTGAGTCAGTGAACGACAAAATCCTTCAATGGGTCGTAGATTGAACTACAACCCATACTGTCAACTCGTGGAAAAAGTATTGAGGATCAAGTTTTGGGGTCCAATTCCTACAGACCCATCTACGGGCCATAGTTTGGACCCAGAGAACGAACTTTTCAACCTTAAATTTTCAATATGAATTCCACGGATGGAATCTACGTTCTGTAGATCAAACCATGAATCGTAGATAGCCCCGTGGAAGGTTTTTGACAACTTTCTAGTGGAGCTTCTTTTCTCTGTTTCCACTTTTCCTAAGCCTAAGCCATGACGTTTTAACTTTAATTAGAGGAATATTTTCCACCAAGTACTCAATTTTCTTTTATTTTATGCTCTCAATTCCCCCAACTCAAAAAACCCCGCAAAGAAGACAAAAGCTAGAGTTTCAAGGCTTCCAATCAAGTTCTTCTTCAAACTTCTTCAAGAACTTTGTTCTTCCAGGTATGTAAGTCATAGTGTTGAACTAGTTTGTCCTCATGCCCTACATCTAAACGAAAAGCATGTTGATGATCCTGAACACCTATATCTGCATCACAATAAAATGCAGGTTGAATGACATTAACACATTAAATGTACGAGTATGTAATATGGCTGAATAAACAAATAATTGAACTGAATGAATGAAAGCAACTCAACTGAATCAATACATGAACATGAAATGAAAGCCATTTAAGCTTTACCATGAGATATGAAATAAAAGTAATATGAAAATAATATACTTTACTTTGTGGGGAGTTTCTCTAACCGACAACCATTACTATGAACCTAACAATGATACAACATTCGCGCACGTTGCAAGAGCCATCCTATACTTTGCCGGGGTATAGGATGATATTGTAACTATGGATCCATCTAATAGCCCTTATCAAAGGCAGTGATGAGACGCACGAAGAATCAGTGCAATCCTATCTTACGCTGGCAACGTAGTTTGTTGAGACTTTTGAGTTATAATAGACTCTTACCCGATTTGGTGCTTGATACTACTCCAAAAATAATCAATATCATTTATGCTCAATCACCCTTTACAAAGAAAGAGACTATTACTTTACTTACTTTTCACTTTTCTGAATCACCCTTTACAAAGAAAGGGACTGTAACACCTCGAAAACCAGACCCAGAAAAAATTTGTAGAAACTTACCTGACGCAGTGAACCACGGCAAGGTTCACTGACTGTGACAGGGTCCACGGTCCGTTGACCTGCCCATGGTCATGACTTGGATCCCTCCAGGCCAGACATCAGATCACTGTCTTGATGACGGGCCGTGGTGGCGTCCGTCAAGATTAGGCAATGGCATCCCCTTGGCTATCTCTTAGATCCCCACGCCCAAGTGAAGACCACGGGGACCTTCACGGTCCGTGGTTCTTCACACGGTCCATGGGAACGTCCGTAACACCCTACACAGTAGCCCAACCTTTCATTGACCCTAGCCACATGCCCAAGTGAAGACCACGGGGAACTTCACGGTCCGTGGTCCTTTACACGGGCCGTGGGAAGGTCCGTGAAGAGCTAGGTAGTAGCCCCCTCTTGTCAGCCTTAGACTCCGCGACCAACTAAAGACCACGGGAGCCTTCACAGTCCGTAGTCCTTCACACGGTCCGTGGTAGGACCCGTGGTCAGCCAGTCTGTAGCTTTAAGTCAGGGGTCTTTTGGTCTTTTCCTATTTCGTTGGACCCCTAAACTATGTGGTTTTGGTCAGTTTTAGCCTAGAAAAATAACTAGAACTTACCTAAGTTAGATCATTAATCAAAACCTAGAAAATTTGAACGCTAGAGAGGAGAAAAGGTTGAGCAACCCTAGTTCAAGAACGCAACAAGTTTCCTCCAGTTCCAGCCCTGAAATTGAAGGATTTCTCCGTGGAATTTGCCACCAGGTATGTGGGATTTCACTAGTGGGTACCTTTCGCCCATTAGGTCCCTAGATTTCAGTCATATTTTTGATTCCCTATTACCAACTAAACCTAGGGTTTCTAGAACTTCAACAAATTATCATGAATTGGTTATTTACATGTTCCAAATCAGATTATCATGTTATTACTTCGTTTCTTGCATGAATTTCAGAACCCTAGCTATGTATTTCTTTAGTCCTTGAATTACACATGCTAGGTCAGATATTTCAGTATTTCAGATATATTTGCCTCAGTCTTGAATGTGTCATTATCAGTATATTAATATGCATTCTCAGTTTGCATGTCAGTTTTGAGCTATCTAGTATATTACGGAAATTCAGTCATAATGTGTTAATCATTTAATCTATTGGGAGTAACATAAAATCAAGTTGGACTAGGGTCAGTCACCCATATAGTCCTAGCACTATGAGCCACGTAGGTTGTAAGTCCCTTTTCTGGGCATCATTTTAGTGATCACGCTAGCATGCCTCTACACCTTTGGTTGGGTGTATTGGGTCCTTCCGATGGGGCGTATACATCGGACTCCACATTTAGCTCATGTGGTTTTATTATCGATTATTAGTAGCTCCTATAGTTCAGTTAGACTCCATTGCATTGAACACATTTTAGTATAATCAGTATTCAACATCAGCATGTCTAAATTTGGTCATTGCATTCAGTTAGCTCAGTATTCAGTATCGATATCATGTTCAAATTATACTTTTGCTTTATTGCTTGTTCAATTATATGTTTATCTCAACTTTACTCTATCATGCATGCTCAGTATCTTTCAAGTACTGAAGTATACTCTGCGCTACATCTTCTTGTGATGTAGGTTCAGATTCTCAGCATCCAGATCACGCTCAGATCGGTTCCCGATCTCCAGTTCAGCAGCATCAGTGGTGAGTCCTCATTCTTCGAGGACAATAGTCATGTTATCTTTCAATTTTCATTGTTTTAGTTTCAGTTTTGCTAGACTTAGCTAGGGCATGTCCCAACACTTCTAGTCAGTTAGAGGCTATTTTCAGACATAGTTAGATTCAACTTAGTATTTGAGTTTGATGTTTCTTTTGTATTAAACTCTCAGATTTGATATTCAGTTTTAGTATATGGGTATTCCCCATCATTTCAGATTTATTTATGATTAGCTTCCGCATCTGTTTTATTTCTCAGTTTATCTTTAGTATGCTCATGATTATGCCAGTAGGGTTAGCTTGGGGTCACTTGTGATCCTAGGTAGCGTGTTCGCGTCTCGGGGGTAGCTTGGGGTGTGACAAACTTGGTATCAGAGCACTAGGTTTAAGAGTCCTAGGATGTCTGAAATGCCGCACTAAGTAGAGTCCTTTTATGGGTGTGAAGTGCACCACATCTAATGAGAGGGAGGCTACAAAGTGTTTTAGGAAAAATCTCCATTTTCTTGTTACTCTTATCGTGCGTAAGGTATGATCCAATTCCATTCTAACTCGACGTTCTACGTTTCAATGATCATGCCTCCTCGTAGAGCCAACGCTAGGAATGCGAATGCCAGGAACGCAAATGCAGCTCCTTCAATCTCAGATCAAGAAGTTTCGAATGAAGAATTTCGGAACACTATTCAGATATTGGCTCAGAGTGTGGCCAACCAGAACAATCAGCGGGCTCCAGTTTCGGCAATTGCTAATGTTGGGTCAGCTGCAGCTAGAGTGTGAGATTTTGTTAGGATGAATCCGCCAGAATTCTTAGGATCGCAGATTGGTAAGAATCCCCAAAACTTCATTGATGAGGTCAAAAAGATCTTTGAAGTAATGCAGGTAATTGGGAATGATCTAGTTGAGTTAGCATCTTACCAACTTAAGGATGTGGCTCATATCTAGTATACTCAGTAGAAAGAGAACAGGGGTACATATGCAGCTCTTATCACTTGGGATTGCTTTAGTGAGACCTTTCTGGACAGGTTTTTCCCAAGAGAGTTAAGGGAGGTAAAAGCTCAAGAATTTATGAACTTAAGGCAAGAAAGTATGATAGTCCAAGAGTATGGGCTCAAGTTTACCCAACTCTCCAGGTATTCTCCTCACATGGTTGCTGATTCCAGGGCTCAGATTAATAAGTTTCTATATGGAGTGTCAGACTTGGTGAAGACAGAGTGTAGGAATGCTATGTTGCTGGAAAATATAAGCATATCTAGGCTCATGACTCATGCTCATCAGGTTGAAGGTGATAAGCTTAGGGAACAGGCTAAGGGGAACAAAAAGGCTAGGACTGGAAACTATGACTATTCTCAGTAAAAATCGCTCGCAAGGTCAGCAGAAATTTTCAGCAGGGTAACTCATCTAGTACAGGTGGCGTACAACGCCAGAATAGGCTCTATGCTCTTCAGGCTCGCCAGGATCAGGAAGATTCTCCTGATGTAGTCACTGGTATGTTACGAGTCTTTGATCTTGATGTTTATGCTTTGTTAGATCCATGGGCTACTCTGTCCTTTGTTACTCCTTATGTAGCAGTTAAGTTTGATGTTAGTCCAGAAACTCTCTCTGAACCTTTCTCAGTCTCTACTCCAATCGGTGACCCAGTTATAGCTAGACGGGTATATAGAAATTTCCCTATCACAGTCTCCCAGAAAGTCACCTCAGTAGATCTTGTAGAGTTAGAAATGGTATACTTCGATGTCATTCTAGGCATGGATTGGTTACATTCCTGTTATGCCTCAGTCGGTTGTAGGACTAGGATTGTTCATTTTCAGTTCCCAGACGAACCAATCTTAGAATGGAAGGGTAGTAGCTTAACGCCTATGAGTCGATTCATTTCTTACCTTAAGGCCAGAAAGATGATCTCTAAGGGTTATCTCTACCATCTAGTTTGGGTTAAGGATTCAAGCTTCGAAACCCCAACTCTTGAGTCAGTTCCAGTGGTTAATGATTTTCCAGAATTGTTTCTAGAAGTTATTCCCAGAGTTCCTCCTAATAGGAAAATCGACTTTGGAATTGATCTCCTTCTAGATACCTAGCCTATTTCTATTCCTCCTTACAGAATGGCTCCAACTGAGCTTAAGGAATTGAAAGAGCAGTTGAAAGACCTTCTAGATAAGGGCTTTATCAGACTTAGTATTTTGCCATGGGGTGCACCGGTGTTGTTCGTGAAGAAGAAAGATGGTTCTCTCAGAATGTGCATTGACTATAGGCAGTTGAACAAGGTCACAATCAAGAATAAGTATCCCATTCCCAGGATTGATGACTTGTTTGACCAACTTCAAGGTGCTAGTCATTTCTCAAAGATAGACCTCAGATCGGGTTATCATTAGCTCAAAGTCAGAGATAGTGACATCCCGAAGACAACCTTCAGAACTCGGTATGGTCCTTATGAATTTGTAGTAATGTCATTTGGACTAACCAATGCTCATGCAACTTTTATAGACTTGATAAACAGAGTGTTCAAGCAGTACTTGGACTTGTTCGTTATCGTCTTCATTGATGATATCCTCATTTACTCTAGGAATGAAGAGGAACATGCGAGTCATTTGAGGGTTGTTCTGTAAACTCTCAAAGATCGCTAGTTATTCGCCAAATTCAACAAGTGCGAGTTTTGGTTACAATCAGTGGCTTTCCTTGGGCATATAGTGTCCAACGAAGGGATCCGAGTGGATTCCTAGAAAATAGAAGCAGTGAAATAATGGCCCAGACCTACCTCTCCTGCAGATATCAGAAGTTTCTTGGGTATAACGGGTTATTATAGAAGGTTCGTGGAAGGATTTTCATCCATAGCCTCACCATTTACTAGGTTGACTTATAAGATGGTCAAGTTTTAGTGGTCAGATGATTGTGAGAAAAGCTTCGCAGAATTGAAAACTAGGTTGACTACAACTTCTGTTTTGACTCCACCAGAGGGTTCAGACGGTTATGTGATTTATTGTGATGCATTCAGAGTCGGTCTAGGTTGTGTGTTAATGCATCGAGGTATAGACTATGCTTCTAGACAGCTTAAGGTACATGAGAAGAATTATCCGACTCATGACCTCGAGATTGCATCGGTGGTCTTTGCACTCATGTTTTGGAGACACTACTTGTATGGTGTTCATGTAGATGTGTTCACATACCATAAGAGCCTTCAGTATTTGTTCACCCAGAAAGAGTTGAATCTTCGCCAGAGAATATGGCTTGAGTTCTTCAAGGATTATGACATGATTGTGCATTACCATCCTGGTAAGGCAAATATAGTAGCAGATGCCCTTAGCAGACTCTCTATGGATAGTGTAGCACATGTTGAGGGAAAAAGAAAAGAGCTAGCAAAAGATGTTCACAGGCTTGCTCGTTTAGGAGTTCGTCTTATGAGCATATCAGATGGTGGTGTGACAGTTCAAAATGGATCAGAATCTTCATTGGTAGTGGAGGTTAAGGAAAGCAAGACAGTGATCTGATATTGCTCGAACGCAAGTGTGCAGTCCATCAACAGAGAGTTAAGGTATTCTTCCAAGGGGGAGATGGTGTGCTTCGTTACCAAGGTCAGTTATGTGTTCCTAATATGGGTGAGTTGAGACAACATATTCTTGCTTTAGACCATAACTCCAGGTATTCTATTCATCTAGGCACCACTAATACCGTGATCTGTGGGAAGTCTTTTGGTGGAATGGAATGAAGAGGGATATAGCAGATTTTGTGGCTAAGTGGCCCAATTGTCAGCAAGTGAAAGTAGAACATTAGAAACCAGGGGGTATGACTCAAGAGATCGAAATTCCTACTTGGAAGTGAGAAGTGATCAACATGGATTTTATCACAAGTTTACCTCGTACTCGCAGACAACATGACTCTATTTGGGTGATAGTTGACAGAATCACTAAGTCAACTCGCTTTTTGGCGGTCAAGACTACAGATTCGATAGAGGACTACGCCAAGCTTTACATTAATGAGATAGTCAGGTTGCATGGGGTTCCTTTGTCTATCATCTTAGATAGAGGTCCTTAGTTTACCTCTTATTTCTGGAAGTCATTTCAGAAAGGTCTTGGTACTCAGGTTAATCTTAGCACAACATTTCATCCACAGATGGATAGTCAGGCAGAGCGTACCATTTAGACCTTAGAGGACATGTTAAGAGCTTGTGTGATCGACTTCAAGGGTAGTTGGGATGATCACCTTTCTCTTATTGAGTTCGCCTATAATAATAACTACCATTCCAACATTCAGATGGCCCCTTATGAGGCATTGTATTGGCGTAGGTATAAATCTCATGTTGGTTGGTTTGAAGTGGGTGAACTAAGCTTGATAGGGCCAAACTCAGTTCATTATGTGATGGAGAAAGTGCAACTCATTAGAGATATACTTAAGACAACCCAGAGTCGCCAGAAGTCTTATGCAGATGTAAGGAGAAGGGAACTAAAGTTCCAAGTTGATGATTGGGTTTTCTTGAAAGTGTCACCTATGAAAGGGGTGATGAGATTTGGCAAGAAAGGGAAGCTCAGTCCCAGATATGTAGGCCCTTACCGGATCTTGAAAAGGATTGGTAAAATGGCTTATGAGTTAGAGTTGCCAGCAGATGTAGCAGCAGTGCATCCAGTCTTCCACGTTTCACTGTTGAAGAAGTGTGTGGGTGATCCAGCATCCGTAGTGCCATTAGAGAGTGTGGCTGTGAAAAATAGTCTTTCTTATGAGGATGTACCAGTTGAGATTCTTGATCGTCAGGTTAGAAGATTGAGACACAAAGAAGTCGCTTCAGTCAAGGTTTGGTAGAGGAGTCAGTCCGTAGATGGAGCTACTTGGGAAGTAGAAACATCCATTAAGTCCAAGTATCCTCACCTCTTTCCTTCCGATTCCACTCCAGCTTGAGGTAATAGTTCCTTTTCAGTTTTTCAGTCATCCTTGCCTAGAATCAGTCTTAGTATCATGTTCCTTCAGTCTGTACTTGCATTTTCATCATATTTGCATGTTCTTGGAACTCAATTCAGTCAGAAAATCAGAAAATTAGTCTTCAGTGTTTAGTGGTAGGCTGCAGCTCATTCCCTCCATTTCAGTTAGATTAGTCTTCATTCGAGGACGAATGATCCCAAGAGGGAGATATTGTAACACATCAAAAACCAGACCCAGAAAAAAATTGCAAAAGCTTACCTGAAGCAGTGAACCACAACAAGGTTCACAGACTGTGACAGGGTCCACGGTCCGTTGACCTACCCATGGTCATGACTTGGATCCCTCCAGGCCAGATATTAGACAACGGGGTCCTTAACGGGCCGTGGTCTTGACGACGGGCTGTGGTGGCATCCATCAAGATTGGGCAATGGCCTCCCCTTGGCCATTCCTTAGACCCCCATGCCCAAGTGAAGACCACGAGGACCTTCACTGTTCGTGGTCCTTCACACGGACCCATGGTACCGCCTGTAGCACCCTAGACAGTAGCCCAACTTTTCATTGACCTCAGCCCACATCCCCAAGTGAAGACCACGGGGACATTCACGGTTCGTGGTCCTTTACACGGGCTGTGGGATGGTCCGTGAAGAGCTAGACAGTAGCCCCCTCTTGTCAGTCTTAGACTCCACGACCAAGTGAAAATCATGGGAGCCTTCATGATTCGTAGTCCTTCATACGATCCGTGGTAGGACCCGTGGTTAGGCCGTTTGCAGCTTTAAGTTAGGGGTCTTTTGGTCTTTTCCTATTTTGTTGGACCCCTAACTACGTCGTTTTAACCCTAAACTACGTGGTTTTGGTCAGTTTTAGCCTAGAAACATAACTAGAACTTACCTAAGTTAGATCATTAATCAAAACCTAGAAAATTTGAACTCTAGAGAGGATAAAAGGTCGAGCAACCCTAGTTCAAGAACACATCAAGTTTCCTCCAGTTCTATCCCTGAAATAGAAGGATTTCTCCGTGGAATTCGCCACCAGGTATGTGGGATTTCATTATTGGGTTCCTTTCACTCATTAGGTCTATAAATTTCAGTCAGATTCTTGATTCCCTATTATCAACTAAACCTAGAGTTTCTAGAACTTCAGCAGATTATCATGAATTAGTTATTTACATGTTCCAAATCGGATTATCATGTTATTACTTCGTTTCTCGCATGAGTTTCAGAACCCTAGCTATGTATTTCTATTACAAATTCTAGGTCAGATATTTCAATATTTAAAATATATTTTCCTCAATCTTGAATGTGTCATTATCAGTATATTAATATGCATTCTCAGTTTGCATTTCAGTTATGAACTATCTAGCATATTATGAAAAGTCAGTCATAATGTGTTAATCATTTAATCTATTAGGAGTAGCATAATACCGAGTTGGACTAGGATCAGTCACCCATATAGTCTCAGAACTACGAGCCACGTAGGTTGTAAGTCCCCTCTGTGGGCATCATTTTAGTGATCATGCCAGTATGCCTCTACACCTTTGGCCGGGTGTATTGGGTCCTCTCGATGGGTCATATACATCGGACTCCACATTTAGCTCATATGGTTTTATTATTGGTTATTAGTAGCTCCCACAGTTCAGTCAGACTCCATTGCATTGACCACATTTCAGTATAATCAGTATTTAACATCAACATGTCTAAATTTGGTCATTGCATTCAGTTAGTTGAGTATTCAGTATCGATATCATGTTCAGATTATATTCTTGCTTTATTGCTTGTTCAGTTATATGTTTATTTCAGCTTTACTCTATCCTGCATGCTCAGTACCTTTCAAGTACTGATGCATACTCTGCGCTACATCTTCTTGTGATGTAGGTTCAAATTCTCAGCATCCAGATCACGCTTAGATCGGTTCCCGATCTCTAGTTCAGCAACATTAGTGGTGAGTCCTTATTCTTCGAGGATAATAATCATGTTATATTTCAGTTTTCATTGTTTTAGTTTTAGTTTTGCTAGACTTAGCTGGGGTATGTCCCAACACTTCTAGTCATTTAGAGGCTATTTTTAGACATAGTTATATTCATCTTTGTATTTGAGTTTGATGTTTATTTTGTATTAAACTCTCAGATTTGATATTCAGTTTTAGTATATGGGTATTCTCCATCATTTTAGATTTATTTATGATTAGCTTCCGCATCAATTTTATTTCTCAGTTTATCTTTAGTATGCTCATGATTATGCCAGTAGGGTTAGTTTGGGGTCACTTGTGATCCTAGGTCCCGTGTCTACGTCTCGGGGGTAGCTCGGGGCGTGACATGGACTATTACTTTTCAAAAATATTAATCATACTCTTTTTTTCTCAACTGTCAAATAGTACATATGAAACTATTTGATTCTTTCTTTAAGAAGACTTTTTTCAAAACATGCATTTAAAACGTATATGATACATACAGGACCGTTAAAGTTTTCTTAAACTCTTGAAATACCCAGTATTTAGGTTGTAATCATGAAAACTATATCTGAAATCATATTGTGATATGATCATTGATGATCGAATAGTCATACTGCATAAACATTGATGGCATAACTAGATGTCATACTACTTAAACATTGATGACAAGCTCGACTGTCATACTAATCATGAATCTTAGTTCTTTTCTCAATGTGAAAATAGTGCTTTTGGAACCATTTGTGTTCCTTTTAAACTCTTTTTCAAAATAATGCTTTTTAAAGTTTTCTCTTAAACTCACTTTAGTTTTGAATGTACACTAAGATATATGATTAGGATATGCAGGGATTTTCAAAGGTAATGGACCCTATAAGAGCTAACACAAGGAAGGTAAGCGTAGCCACAATTTAAAGGAACACGTTTGGCTGAAACAAAGAAGAAATTGGCCCAGGTGACCCCTGGCGCACTGCTGGCGCGGGTCGCTGGGCCCAAAACTTCAGAAGTAGATTAGGGAGCACTACTGGCGTGCCGCCCCAAGGACTGAACTACTGAGCCATGTTTGGGCGCACTACTGGTGCACCGTCCTAGGCCCCTCCCCTATACCCTTGACGAATTTTCAAGTTAAAATTAGGACCCCAAATTAGTGTAGGATTGGAAAATTGTTCCTAAACTCTTCTTGTTTCTCAAACCCAAAACCAATACATGAGAACTTTCATACAATTCCTTTTGAAACATAACTATACTAAATCAATAGAGTTCATGTGATACTAAGCATGAACAACACTATAAGATTCACAAAACAAAATAATCAAAACCCCAACTCTTAAAGAACTGAATTCAATTTCAAGATACGAATGAATCCTTTAGATATGACAATTTCTGAATAAATTGAGATGTAGGGCATGAGGATGAACTAGTACAATAATTTGATAACCTTACATACCTGGAATAAACAAAGGTTTTTGGCGAAATCGTTGGAAACTTGAAGTACCTTGCTCTAATTCTTCTAAGCGTTAAAGAACGTGAAAAAAGTTTTAAAGCCATATAGACCCTTAATTAGGTGGAAAAAATGTGGCTTAGGATTAGAAGAGATGGAAAAATACCAAACTACCCCTATAAAAATAATTAGGTGCCTTACAAAAAGAGGCTTCATTAAAACGGGCATATCTTTTCACTTCAAACTCGAAATGAAGCAAACTTGATGGCGTTGGAAAGAGAACTCAAAGACCTTTAATTTGATATGTCATGGATCACCTAATTCTTTATGTGCTGAGAGATATGATTGTTTGAAAGTTGACCTAAGTAGAATCTTAGGTCATAATCTTAGGTCAAAACTTAATTAGTAAGGAAGCTTTCAACTCAACTTTGTGCTGGGGGCATCTGGTGACCTTAATTGATATACAGAATCATTCCCACACCTTAGAATCTAAGAATAATTAAGAATCACTCGGTACGACCTTATATGCAATTCAAGAATGGTTCGGGTCTTAACTTAGAAATTTTTGGGGTGTTACAATATGTGTCATAGTTAGCAGGCCAAGGGTTCGCTTGGGGACCAACAATAGTTCTCGAGTGTCGGTCACATTCAGGGTGTAGGCTCTAGGCGTGATAATATCTTAGTTTCATGTTATTTTACTTGGTCATTGCATCAACATATTTTACAAATTTATCATGTTTAGATTTCATGTTTATTATGCATTTCCTTATACTCAGTACATTCCAAGTATTGATAGTATACTTTCTGCCTATATTATTTGATTATATAGGTTCTGATACTCATCATCTAACTCATTGTTAGTACTATCTTAGATCAGCAATGCTAGAGTGGTGAGTCCTCATCTCTTCGAGGACAACAATTATGTTTCTTATGGTACTTTACTTTCATTTTCAGACATGTTGGAGTTAACTAGGGGTTTGTCCTAGCAACTTATGTTAGTAGAGGCTTTCATACAATCAATTTAGATTCCACTATGTTGCATTGTCTATATCAGTATTATGGGTTCTATCACCACCCGAGCCTACACCCTGGACGTGGCCGGCACTCGAGAACCATTGCTAGTCCCCAAGTGAACCCTCATCCTGGCTGACTACAAGCGGAAGACTAACTCAAGCATACAAAGCTTAAAAATTGAATAAAATTCGTTGAAACTTAAATAATTAACTTAGAATATAATCGTATATTCAACTAGCCAAAACTAGGAGACTCAAGTCTTTAAAACATTTAGCAAGATAAATGAAACAGACTTCTCAAACTCTACTATCTATCTGTGAGGCCTCTAAATGACAAAGATAGAAGTCGAGACAAGACCCACGACATCTTGACGAAACTGAAAAGTAAATGAAATCCTCCTGAAGCAAGGAGGCTCACCATAGCTAACTCAAACTCCATGTTATATCAACGAAGCTCCTGTTGATGACCTTGAATACCTGTATCTGCATCATGAAATGATGCAGGACAAATGGCTCAGTACATGGAATGTACGAGCATGTAAGGGGAAATCTAAAGCATAAACATAAGCTTGAACTAGTAGAAAAGAAACATACTTACCTCTTCTCAAACATACTCAACTCTAGGAACAGTCAAAGATACTCAAACTTACTCAACTCAGAAGTACTCAAGGATAATATACTCAACTCAGTAATAAGGTTCTCAACTCAGTGAAATGAGGCTCAACTCAACAATAAGGTACTCGACTCGGAGATTCTCTAACCGACAACCATCACTATGATCTATGTGATGATACAACGTCTCACCCACGCTGCCAGAACTGTCCTATACTTTGCCGGGGTATAGAACCTCTCAACTAAGTGGATCCACTAGTTTATGCTAAAAATCACTAAGGAATCATCTAAAGAGTGTGACCTTTTTTACCCACGTTGACTACATGGTTTATGGAGACTTGAGTTATCTGAACTCGTCCCTATATCGGTGCTCAATACTACTCCCAAAATATACTCAACCCATATGTTTAAAAACATAACTCTTTCTGTGTTTTGAGATTATTACTCAAAAATCTTTCTCTTAAAAGAGATGTTACTCAAACTGCTCAAAACTCTTTTAGAAATCTCAGTTTCCTTCTCTTTTAAATGTGAAAACATTAACTTGGGAATACTTAGTTCCCGTATATCATTTTAAAGAAAATGAACTCAACTCTACTCTTTCTCAACTCAAGTTATCAAGTCTTAAAACAAGTTTAGAAAAATTTCTAAAAGACTTCTCAAAATAAGGTTCATGCCAAATTAGGGATGTGAACGACTCAATTCAAGGTTTTCAATAACCATACATTGAACTCAGTACTCAAAACTCGTCAAATCAGAACTCAAGAACTTCAATGATACTACTTATTTCAAGAATGCTCAACTCAGAGGGTTAATGCGGAATTATGGGCATGAACAACTCAACTCATGGACTTCAAGATACTACTCATCTGAAGAATGTTCAACTCATAGGGTTCATGCGGAATTATGGGCGTGGACAACTCAACTCATAGACTCCATAGGTAATATGTAATAGTCCTATGATTAGGAATAAAATCTCAAAAGAATTAGGAACTCAATGCTCAAAGACTTAGAACTCGATGATGCAACTGATCCTCTCGAAGACACTCAATGTATGGAGTTCATGCAAAATTTATGAGCATGAACGACTCGACTCAAGGGTCTAAAGAACATTATGGAGCTCATGCATACGACTCTCCTCATTCTCATACTTACTTCCTCAAAACTTAGCTCAAATCGATAGTTGATCTCACATGATTCACAATTGAACTTAAAGGCTCTCTTGCACTCTACTTTTAACTCTCTCTTGAATGTGAATTATGAATTCAAGAGTTATGGTTCATGATATGAAGGATCTCGGTAATAGTGTAGACTCATGAATACATTCTCCTCACTCTCGTGCTCACTTACTTAAGTCTTGAAACAAGTTATTAGAAATTGTAGAAGCACTCCTCAAAAAGACTCAAAGGGACTTTCTCAAAATTGTTCGAAAGAACTCTCAAAACTTGACTCTCAACTCTACCTTGAATTTGATTTATGAATTCAAGGTTGTGATTTGTGATAGGAAAGATCTCGTGATGTTTAGGAGTGTTTTTAAATAGTTAAACATGAGAAACGATTAAGAAATCAGTGTCTGGAAGCAGGTCCGCAATGCGAAGATGCATTTTTAATATTTGGTTGCGAAATAAATTTTGAGGCAGAGGGGTCTGTGACCTCTCCGCGATGCGAAGAAAATTTTATGAAATAGGGAGGCAGGTCCGCGACGCAGACTGGGTTGCCAGATTCGCCCGACGTTTTCCTTCTAAATTTTCTAACCCCAATTCGCCTAAACTCGATTCTTTTGCTCAACTTCTCTTTAGATTTAGATACCCAATACATGTACACAAGAATCTAATCAAACAAAACTCTAAAATTGACACGGTTTCCTTAAGAACTCGTCAATCTCATCTAAACTCAAGAACGAAAGCCAATTTCAAGAACACAATTTAAGAATACCAAACTTTCAACTTTCTAGAACGAATTTCGCTGAAATTAACATGATTGACATGTGGGTGAACAAACCCAACATTATGAAAGCTTACATACCTCTTAGGGATCAAACCCATGGTGAAAATCCGCAACAACTCTCAAGAATCTCGACGAACGCCTTGATCCTTTCCTCTTTTCTCTTCTTGAACTCTCAACTAAAACCTTAGGCGTATATTAGGATTATAAAACTGAACCTAATCAGATTAGACCCCTAAAACCTTACTTAAAATGAATTAAATCTGTTTGGGTAAAGAAAAGACCAAAATACCCCTTACTATTTTCGGGTAAGTTTCCTTATTTGGACAACCTGACTTCAAAAGGGCATATCTCACTCATACGAACTCGAAGCTTAGCAAACTTGGTGGCATTGGAAAGATAATTCAACGACCTTTAATTTAGTACCTTGTAGCCCACCTAATACATTATATACTAAAGGTTATGGTCATTTAAAGTTAACCCACATCTTAGAAGAACTTAGAAATGACTTGAGTGAACTCTCTTTAGTTCTTCTTGGAACTCAAGGAGCTACATCTAGTGACCTTAACACTTAATAAATTTTTAATTCTTTGGTAAAATTTCACTCACTATGAAGAACGGTTCGAGCCTTAGTTCGAAAATTTTCTGGGGTGTTACAGGTTCTATCCAAATATTTCAGTTTTAGCTTCCGCATTCAGTGTTTTCGGTCTTACTATGTTAATCTTAGTGTAATGCGATGAGGTTAGCTTGGAGTCACTTGTGGATCTAAGTACTGTGTCGACTTTAGGGGTAGTCTCGGGGCGTGAAAGATCATCAAAGAGAGTTAGTCGTTATGTAACGCCAAACGTTACTCTTTTATCATTAAACGTCAATTAAGTCCTCATTCAATGAGAGTTAAGAGGAGATATTCCCGAATTATCTAGTAAAAAATAAATCGCCCCTATAAGAAGTGACCTATTCTTATTTTACTCTTTCAACTTCTGTATTTTAAATTATAACAAGCAAGCTCGTACTCCTCGCCATTTCTTGTGTAATCCAAGTTCTTCCGAGGTCATCTTCATCAAGATATCAGAGGAACCAAGTTGATCAGACTCTAATCATTCAATCTTACAAATATGTTTATTTTTCATTAATTTGTTTCTTATTTACAACATAATTTCCTATTCTTTATCAATCCATTCCGCGTGTCTTCTAAATTTCGCGTACAAATTCAACCATAATTTTTTTAAGGTAAACACTTTGACGTTCATCACGAGGCTAAGAAAAATGTGGTATTGTTTCAATTTTAATTAATCACACTCTCTATAAAACTCTTTTGGGTTATCAGTGATAATGAGTTATTTTGGATATGGAATTTTGATTCAATGGACATAATGTCTAATTTTCCATATTTTAAAAATTCTTTTCCTCCTATATTTTATTCCATTTGACATTTTTTTTTTAACCAAGAGTTTATTGGAAACAATCTTTCTACTTTCACAAGGCAGGAAAAAATAAAGTTGTTCACACACCATCCTTTCGAGACCCCACTTATGAGATTAACTTCAAATATGTTACATTTGTTGTTGTTAATATCTACCTTTAATTGATAAATTTATGTCCAACTAAGTTTTCCATAATGAATTAAGGTAGTCACGACTCATTTTTGAATTCCCATAATCAAACACATTTGCAGTCAAAGAAATCATCATTATATGTAGAAAATAATCCAGTCAATAGTTGACTAATAAATCAAAATTAAAAAATACAATTAATCCCCCAATTAATATTAGTCATTTTTATCTCTATAAAAGAAGCCATCATCTAGTCATTTTTATCATACAGTCTAATTTCATTTGCTTCTTATTGCTTCATGATGGCTAATTTCCCCTTCTTTGTATTTGTTGGTATGTTAGTATTGACATATCTTCAAATAATAGGTATTTTCTCATCATCTCACTAGCATTTTTTTTCATAAATATTTTATAAAATTATTATTATTGTTATTGTTATTTGTTTTTGAGCTAGTGTAAGTCCATGACTTTTTACCCACATGTTTTATGAACGATTCAATCAAAGTTTCGAACACTTCTATTCTCTATCTTGTAATCCTCTCCCCATATTCTCTACTCCTGCTCCATTTTTTAAACCCCCCCCCCAAAGAATTAAAAAAATACAAAAGAGGGAAAAAATGTCAAAACTCTAATTTTGTTATGTGACATGCAGATGAATTTAAGTTTTATATTAATTTTTTTTAAATAACTAGATTATTTAAAGTGTTATCACATGTAATTCTCTTTAATTAAAATTTATCAATAACTAGGACAAAATGGTCATTTGCTTTTGGACAAGAAAACTTTATTGTTATTAGTATACACTCTACACCATCTTTTTGTAATTATCGAGGTAAATCAGTGTACATACATCTTGTATTAGCAGGATCTAGTATAGGACACGATGTGATATGAACAACCTATCATCTAGTAACCTATAAATCACTTATAGACAACTTTACTGTTATTTCAATACAGATGCACAAGTTATTGGAGTATGCTATGGGATGAATGGGAACGACTTACCATCACCTATAGATGTTGTAGCTCTTTACAAAGCTAATAACATAACAAAAATGAGAACCTATGATCCAATTACTGAAACACTACCTGCTCTTAAGGGAAGTGAAATTGAAGTCATTCTTGATATTCCCAATAGCAAACTTCAATCCTTAGGAGATCCACAAGAGGCTGACAATTGGGTGACTACCAATGTTATGAGCTATGCCAAAGAAGTCAAAATCAAATATATAAATGTTGGAAATGAAATTTCCCCTGTAAATAATGGAACATCTCAATTTGTTCCCTTCCTTCTCCCTGCCTTGACAAACGTGCAACAATCGATAACCAAATCTAGTCTACAAGATCAAGTAAAGGTCTCAACGGCTATAGAAACCGGGCTATTGGCTAATACATATCCACCATCTCAATCAGCATTTCGCGAGGACACGATGAGTTTCATCAAACCGATTATTGAGTTCTTGAAACAGAACAACGCGCCTTTGCAAGCAAATATTTATCCTTATTTTGGTTATATTGGTGATCCTGAACATGTTCAACTCCCTTATGCACTATTCACACAAGAACAACCCGATCCATCGGGGTATCCTAATCTATTTGATGCTATGTTGGATTCAGTTTACTATGCAATTGACAAAGCTATTGGTGAAAATAACGTTGAGATTGTTGTTTCTGAAAGTGGATGGCCATCTGACGGCGGTGTTGGAGCAAGTGTGGAAAATGCTGCTACTTATTATAAGAATTTGATGGATCATGCGAAGTCAACTAAAGGAACTATATACAGGCCAGGAAAAACTATAGAAACTTATTTATTTGCTATGTTTGATGAAAATTTGAAGATAGGTGCAGAGACTGAGAAACATTTTGGAGTGTTTCATCCTGATAAAACACAAAAGTATAATCTTAGTTTCTAGTTCTAGCTAGTAGAGGAGTACTAAAATTTGCTTTTGTATCAATAAAATTTACTTATTTTCAAGGATATAAAATCATTGTCTTTGTTGGATATAAATGTTAAGTCTAAGGTTTCACCTATTAATTTTGAAGATTACAAATCAACATAGTTTAATAGAAGAATATTTACTTTGGTATAGATTTATGTGATGAAGAAGAATTTGATGAATATCTAAATTACCATATGAAGAAAAGTATAGAGTTATTTCACAAGACTTTATTAAACAAAATGTACCCAAAGTTTAATAATAGATTAATTTTTTTTTTGAACCAAGTAAAGCATTTAGGAACTTAAGGAATAATAACAAATATATTTCAAGATTAGAAGAGCGCTGCATCTATGAAGAAGAACAATGGTTAGAATATTCAAGGACCAACTATAAAAGAGAAGACACCATAACAGTCAAGGACACATAGCCATACACACTTCGTTTGCCGTTTAGCCTTCAATTCACACTTCACACTGACTTTGAGATTGAGTTTACAACTTCACATTATACAAAGCATCAAAACCTAAAGTAAGAACCTTATTATTCAAGTAAGAACACTTGCGGTAACATCTCGCAAATTCAAATAAATAGGAAGAAGCCAATAATTGGAAATAGTCATTTTTGGAAAGAATGAAAAATCTGGAAAATTGTTTTAGTTAGGAAAAGTGAGTTTTTGGTCAACTTCAAGCGGACATAACTCCTAGCTCAGGATGATTTATGTGTATTTCCATATATGGTTGGAAATATATCTTGGAATGATCTTTCCAAATCCACTGAGTTTGTGCGATTCCGAGTTCGTATGAGTGAGTTATGCCCTTTGGAAGTTGAGCTGTTGGAATAAGGAAAGTTCAATCCGAATTTTGAAGGGGTAGTTTGGTCTTTTCCGTACCCTTTTATTTTAATTCGTTTTTGGTAATTAATTAGGGGTCTATGCTGAATTAGACCAGTTTACACTTTTACCAAAAGAGTTAGGGTTTTGAGAGAAGAGAAAAGAAGAGGAGAAAGGAGAAGAACGTTCAAAATTCGTCAAGATCGTTGATATTAGCTTGTGGATTTCGTCGGGGGTGATCCCTACAAGGTATGTGAGATCACATAGCGTTGGTTTAATTCTCCCACGCACCAATCATGATTTATTTCAGCAAATTTAAGTTCTTGAAAGCTTAGAAATTGAGTTCTTGATGGGTTTGTTGAAATTCCATTAAATTTTTGTTTCGTTGAATTCGTTGAGGAGTTGATTGATCCGAATATGTAGTTTTAGGTTCGATTTTGAGTAGAATCTGATGTACTTTGAACATTAAATCGATTCAAAGTAATTGGTGAAAGAACCCAAGGAGTTTAGAGGGTTTAAAGCTGGAAAATGAAGAAGAAATTTTGTCGGTTGAAATTTGGCACTGCCTCCGCGTCGCGGAGCCATTCCCTAGATCTGGGAATTTTCGTTTAGCGTCGTGGAGCGGCCACGGAGTATTCTACCTCAAAAGTCATTTTCGAAACTAAAATTTAAAATCTTCTCCGCGTCGTGGACCCACCCTCAGATATCGATTTTTGGTCTTTTCTCATGTTTAGCTATCTAAAATCATTCCTAAATATCATGAGATCTTTCCAATCACAAATCACAATCCTTGAATCCATAATTCAATTCAAGGACCAGTTAAGAGTCAAGTCAAGAGTAGTTAAGGTCAAAGTCAAGGGAAGTTCTTCAAAGTTTTCAAAAGTCTTTTATAAATGTTTTAACTTTGAGACTTAAAGTTCAAGTTGAGTAAAGAGTAAAGAGTAAAGTTTGAAGTCCATTTCTTCAAAAGTATATGGGGACTATGTATTCCCAAAGGGTTTAAAATGTTTTCACATTTAAAAAAGAAAGGAAACCTCGATTTCCAAAGGGCCTCCGAGGTAGTTTTCAGAAAAGCGTAATCGCTTTCTAAATGAAGCAAGAGAGGAAATTTTGATTTCCAAGATAGCCTTTGAGCTAAGTTTTTGAGCACTAATCTCAAATCATATAAAAAGTATGTTTTTAAACATAAAGAGCTAGTATCATATTTTGGGAGTAGTATTGATCACCGATATGGGGGAGCGTTCAGAGAACCCACAGCCCCTCATAAACCATGTAGCCATCATGGGTAGAAAAGGGTCATACTTTTTAGATGAACCCTTAGTGCTTTTTAGCATAGACTAGTGGATCCACTTAGTAGTTCAGGTCCTATACCCTTGGTAAGGTATAGGATGCCTTGGCAGCGTGAGGTAACATGATGTATCATCACTATAGCTCTTAAGTGATGGTTGTCGGTTAGAGAAACTCCCACAACAGTATTTGTATTTTTATATATATCAGTTTATTTGTATTTTTATATACATCTCAGAGTTATATGTTTCTTTGCATACACACAGAGTTGACATCATATTCTAAACCATTTTTCTTTATATTGCACTTGTTTTGAAATTGCTTTATATTGAAATGAGTTCAGTTATGTTGAGTTGAGTTGAGCCAGGTAAGTTCTTCAGTTTCTTTTCAAGCTTAAGTTATGTTTAGCATTCCAACTCGCATACTCGTACATTTAATATATTGATGCCAGTTGGCCTGCATCGTCTTATAATGCAGACGTAGGTAACTAGGATCGGCATCCAGCGCATCGTTTGATCCAGTGAGCAGTTCAGAGTTTGTTGGTGAGCCTCTTTGCATTCCGGAGGACTCCTTGTATTTCACTTTCAGTATTTCATTGTAAGGATGATTGGGGGTCTTGTCTCAACATCCCTCTTTGTTTTAGAGGCTTTATAGACAGTTAGTAGTTCAGTTATCTTTACATTTCATTTCATATGTTAAGACTTGAGTTGCCATTATGGCCAAGTTGAATGTTGACCTTTAAAACATTCTAAGTTATTTTACCAAGCTATTTGAGTAAGTTCATTTGATCATTGTAATAATGTTTAGAGTTTTCCACTGAGTTAGTAAGTCAGGCCAAGGGTTCGCTTGAGGCCAACAATGGTCTTGGAGAGCCAACTACGTCCAGGGTGTAGGCTCGGGGAGTGACACTTGCATGGTCTTCTCTCGTAATCGCGTGAAGCATTTTCTGTGTGCATCACAATTGCGTGAAGTCAAGTCGCGATCGCGATGGTCAACATAAGTGAGTTGACCTTTATAACTCAAAGTGGTTGCGAACTTTTGGTCATCGCAATCGTGATGAGCCTTTTTTATACTTGGGCAAAATATTTTTTAAAAATCAGGGTTCTGACTCCATTTCATCATTCTTGAGTTTTGGGAGCTTTGGTGTGACGATTTGAACAAGGTTTTTGAGAAGAAACAGT
Organism: Solanum lignicaule; assembly: GCA_029582545.1. Lineage (NCBI taxonomy): Eukaryota > Viridiplantae > Streptophyta > Magnoliopsida > Solanales > Solanaceae > Solanum > Solanum lignicaule. The sequence goes on along the minus strand of JAJOOF010006784.1, from coordinate 9,193 downwards.
TGGATAACGATTCCTAATTTTAAACCTTCACTTGCCCATTGTTATTATTTAATTTAAGTGTTCAAATTAAGATTTTTGGAATAATAATTTAGGTTTTCTGCAAGAATTTGATAAAATAGTGATTTTGAGCTAAATTCTAACCTGACCCGTTTTTTAAATGATTTTCACCAATGAGTTCCAAATACCTTGGTAACACTTTCAAGTAATAATTTTCGGATTCAAACCTCATTTTTGGAATTAGGTTGTTGAGTTGATTTGACCTTTTTTCAAAGTGTATGATATGAGTGTTGTTCCAGAATCTTATTGTGATTAACTGTTTGATTAGCTTGTGGCTTTGGACATTGTTCAGAAAGGAAAAACTCAAGTCTGGATAGACTTTTGATTGATTTAAGGCAAGTGAACTTCTAATCCTTGTAAAACATGTAGAATCTTGTATTTTCCTTCCTTGTATGTGTAAGGGAGTAATGAGAATGAGGTGATAAATTCAATTACTCACTTGATTGATCTTAATGAATGAAAAGGGGGAATAACTGAAAAGGCAACATGTTGATAGCTGTTCTTTGTGAATTGCCTTGTTGTGGACCCTAGTTTGTTAATTGATGAAATGCTTTGATGGCATTATTGTGGACTTGAATTGCTTGAGTTATTGTCTCTTCCTTATGGCGTGGAATTGCTTATTTGCATTGATTTCTGTGCACCTTGATGAGATATGTGATTGATTATTCCAAAGAGAAATAGTTTCGGCAAGTGATATTATATAAAGCCAAAGGGAAATGATTTCGGCTAGTGATATTGTGCCGAAGGGAAATGGTTGCGGCTAGTGACATTATATAAAGCGGAAGGGAAATGTTTCTGGCTAGTGATATTGTGCCAATGGAAAATGGTTCCGACAAGTTTGTGATTTGATGGACTTGATACATGAGATTGATCTACTTGATAATTGTGATTGATCTACTTGATACTTGTGATTGACATACTTGATACTTGCTGGTTGTTGAACTATGACAGTTAGACTGTGATTGTTAAGCTTTGTGAGCTGTGTATTTTAAAACTATTAGGTTGGGCTGATTTCTATGGAAGTTGTAGTTGAGGTGGTTCGGTTAGGATGAAATGAGTACTTGTATTCTAGCCTAGTTTTACTTTGTTTAGTGGGTTGCTTGTTGAGTATCGTGTTGTTTGGTACTCACTCCTTGCTTCTACACTTGTGAAGGTTCCGAGTCCGAATTCGTGTGACCTTTCTCCTTTCATCTATTTTCGAGGCTTTCGGTGATACATTGAGAGGTAGCACCTTGTCATCCCGGCGGGCCCTCTTGTTCCTTATTTTATGCCTTGTTCTATTCAAGAGACGGATACATTGAGACTTGTTTTATCTTTCAAGTTCTATATTAATATACTAGTGGCTTGTACACGTGATAATAAGGTTTTGGGGGATTGTAGAATGACTATGTTTTCCGGTCTTATATTATTATGAGTTTATCTTTCCGCATTTCTTTTGTAATGTCGGATTTGAGGCTGACTTGTCTTGGTGGGATTAGACGAGTGCCATCACGTTCATTTTTGGGTCATGACACAACTCTTGTCTACTCGAAAATACTTAAGGTATACGCATTAAAAATTACCTTTAAAATCTAAAGTCAAAAAAAAAATTAATCCATCAATTTACTTTCAAAATTATACTCTAGTCTTTTTTTCTTTTCCTATATAAAAAGCCATCATCTGGTCATTTTTCTTTTCCTATCCAATTACTATAAAAGTACTTAAAACCACACCTAAAATAAGTCAATTCAAACAGTCTAAGTCAACTCTTGTCTATTCCAAAATACTTGTGGTATACTCATTAAACAATTTCTTTTAAATCTAAAGTACAAAAATACAATTAATCCATCAATTTATTTCCAAAATTATACTCCCTCTATTCCACATTAAGTGAATTTTTGAGGTTTTTTTATTGTTTAAAATAATTGAATTATTCAAAATTCGAATGGATATTTGAATTTTTTCCCATATTTACCTTTTCATTTATTGAAGTTTTATATTTTCAAGGAGATAATACCGCTACCTACAAAGTTATATTTTTTATTTCACAAAGCGCAATAGTGAAAATTATGGTTTAAATTACGTCCTTGATAAGAAGCCATCATCTGGTATTTTCCTACGGTCTAATTTTGTTATTTTAACTTTAAAATGAGTGTTTAAAACACTTTTTAATCTTATCAAAATACTACAAAAGTACCTAAAATAAGTCAATTCAAACGATCTAAGTCAACTCTTATCTATTCCAAAATATTTAAGGTATACTCATTAAACAATTACCTTTTAAATCTAAAGTAAAAATAGAATTAATCCATTTTTTCTCCAAAATTGTACTCCCCTATTCCATATTAAGTTAATTTTTGAATTTTTTTAATTGTACAAAATAATTGAATTGTTCAAAGTTCAAGATGGATATTTGAAATTTTTCCATATTTGCCTTTTCATTTATTGAAGTTTATTATTTTCTAGGAAATAAATTACTCTACTTACAAAGTTAAAGTTTTGATTTCACAAAGGGCGGACAATAGTAAAAATTATAATTTAAATTATGTCCTTAAATGTTTTTTCTTAATATGGAATAGAAGGAGTACTCTAGTTTTTTTTTACCTATATAAAAAGCCATCATCTAGTCATTTTCCTACAGTCTAATTTCATTTGTTTCTTGTTGCTTCATGATGGCTAACTTTCCCTTGTTTGTATTTGCTGCTGTGATGATTACATACCTTGGAATAAAAGGTATTTTCTTCTTCTTATTACTATTTAAAAGTTTTGAGAGAAAATGTTATCTTTTAGTATGTTTTTCAATTAAAGGTGTGAATAATAATTTTTATGAAATATATATATATATTAGTAGTTGGAGTCAAGTATAAGAATGTTTATTGCTTAGAGCAATTTATATTTCAAAGATTTCAACTACTCCCTCTATCCTAATTTATTTAACACCGTTGAAATTTTGAGTGCGAGCCAAATTTTGCTTGACCGAATATTCTATATCTGAATTCACGATCAAAGATTAATTTTTTTGTAATTTTGATTGTGTCACGTAAATTGAGTTAGACAGAGGGAGTAGTATTTATGGTATGTGATCCTACAATAACTTCTCTTTTTTTTTACAATGCAGAGGTACAATGTGTTGGAGTGTGTTATGGGAGAAATGGAAACAACTTACCATTAGCTGAAGATGTTGTAAATCTTTATAAATCTAATGGCATAACAAGCATGAGAGTGTATGATCCAATTCCTGAAACACTCAATGCTCTCAAAGATAGTAACATTCAAATCATGCTTTGCATTCCTAATGACAAACTTCAAGCCTTAACAGATCCAAAAGAAGCTTACAATTGGGTTGTTGCCAATGTTATAAATTATATCAAACAAGTCAGAATAAGATATATAAGTGTTGGAAATGAAATATCTCCTCTCATTGCTGGATCATCTCAATTTGTTCCCTTCCTTCTCCCAGCCATGGAAAACGTACAACGAGTCATAACCTCGTTCAGACTAAACGATCATGTAAAAATATCAACAGCTATAGAGACGGGGCAATTGGAAAATACATATCCACCATCTCAATCAACATTTCGCAGAGATGTGACTAGTTTCATCAAACCAATTATTGAGTTCTTGAAACAAAACAACGCGCCTTTGCTAGCAAATATTTATCTGTATTTTGCTTATATTGGTGATCCTGATCATGTTTCACTCTCTTATGCAATATTTGCGCAACTAGAACCCGATTCATCAGGGTATACTAATCTATTTGATGCTATGTTGGATTCAATTTACTATGCAATTGGGAAAGCTATTGGTGAAAATAAGGTTGAGATTGTTGTTTCTGAAAGTGGATGGCCACCTGAGGGTGGTTTTGGAGGAAGCATGGGTATTGCTACTATTTATTATAGGAATTTGATTGGTCATGCGAAGTCAAAAGCAGGAACTATACACAAGCCAGGAAAACCTATAGAAACTTATTTGTTTGCTATGTTTGATGAAAATTTGAAGATAGGAGCAGGGACTGAGAAGCATTTTGGAGTGTTTTATCCTGATAAAACTCAAAAGTATAATCTTACTTTTTAGTTCTAGTAGAGCTGTTCAATTTGCCTTTTGTGTATAAATAAAACTTGATGGAGTACTAGTTTATGGTTTTCCAAGGATTTGCTGGTTTAAATTATTATCTAGATATGCCGACATGTTCCAAATATCTTTGCAAGCTATATTTATATTTCGGGTAGCCTTAATATTTGTCTTCAATATATCCACTACACTTTCGCATCAGAGAAGACATAACGTCGCGACCCAGCCCACCAGGTCATGCGGGCATCTTCTCTAACACCTAGATATATAGGAGAACCCTTTCACCCAATTTAAATCATGTCATGCTGAAATAAATCATAATTAAAATAAATAGCCTATTTATATATATTGAAATACTCATAATTTGTCAAACCAAAATACCTTTGTAAAGAAAATACACTGATCCCTCTCCCAAGGAAGTAGTCTAAATAGGTACAAAAACTTCTAAAGAGTACATTTTACGAAAGAAATAGGACACAACTCCCACTATAAGGAAAGAAGAGTAGAAGCTGTCAGAGATCATCTTTCATTTTCAGTAATGAAACATCACTAAATCCTCCAACCAGACTATACCAAGTGGCATAGTAAGAATAGTATCAGTAGAAACAACATGTACTAATAGGCATCATCGGCCGACCCAAATTCACCATATAACATCATATAATTAATTAGAAGAAACATGCAACTTGAAGATAACTTAGGACCCGACCCTTCAATGACTACTCTTACCAGAAGCAATATTCCTTGGAATCTATATGCTCTGTCTCAAGTCACTACCTCTTTCCGCTGCCGACTCTGCCAAGCCATTCCATTCCCATATCAAATCACCACCTAACCCTTCTACCACATAAACATTCCGCCAATACAATACCACCACTAACTTTGATAAATTGTTAGCTATTCCCCTCAAACTTTTGTGCCCACACCTTACTTTACGATACTTCTAATTATAAGATATTTATAAATGTAACACAATTATAAATACACACACATTTATAAGCACAAATATAAAATAGCCCAAACTCCAAGTCCTCGCCCTGAGTTTATATGCACAAAATCATGAACAACCTCAACACAACCAGCCATACCTGATTCATCACCTGTTTCAAGTAATTACAGACCACCAAGGATCTCTTAAACATCATCAACAATGTTTAACATGCAAACCTAGTCTACACAGTAACTATCCCAACATTTAAACCCAAATCCCGACCACTCATGGACTGACATGTAATCATTCCATTACAAAGAAGTAAATTCGGTTATGTTATGGAACTCACACACATACTGCAAGTGTACAGGCATGGTGCCCGAGCCAACCATTGTCAGTGTACCAGCGTGGTACCCGAGTAAACTATATGATATCTTATACCAGGTATGAAAGCCGAGTTAACCGTTAGTAAACCTATACTTGTGTGGTACCCGAGCCAACCAACAATCACAAACAACATGCACAATCACACTCAAAAGGAACAACCATACTTGAAGCTATACGTAAATTAAATAGGTTCATTGCATGAGATTATCAACATGATGCCATTTCATATTCACCCCTTATGTGTTTCCCGCATGCATTGCACAAGTAATACTACAAAGCAGTTAACATGAAAGCATTACATATATTAGAAACAAATAACCATCTCTTACCCAAAAGAAATGCTTCACGAATATTTCCTCATCACAATTCGAGCTTGATTTAGCCTTTTTAGGCATTATGTTCGTATCTTGTAACTTTCATGAGTTTTGTGTCGAGGAAACCTCTGATTCATATTTTGATGGTTCCATTGTGTTTGGAATGTTCTATTTAGTCTAGTAGCAGAGTTAGTTTTTGTGAACAGGATTCCGAATGAATCTCGAAGGTCATTTCAGAAACTTTTGTGGCTTGTATGAATTGATGGTTTATGTTGTCTGGTGCAGTGCATTTTGTTCATCGCGATCACATGATCTTCTCTCGTGATTGCATAGAGCATTTTTTGTGTGCATCGCGATCGCGTGAAGTCAAGTTGCAATCACGATAGTCAACATAAGTGAGTTGACCTTTTTAACTCAACGTGATCATGAGCCTTTGGTCATCGCAATTGTGATGAGCATTTTTATACTTGGGCATAATGTGTCACAAAAATGGGGTTTTGACCCCATTTCATTATTTTTGAGTTTTGGAAACTTTGGTATGATAATTTGAACAAGGTTTTTGAGAAGTAACAGTTGGGTAACGATTCTTAATATTATATCTTCATTTACCCATTGTTATTAATGAATTTAAGTGTTCAAATTAAGATATTTGGAATGATAATTTAGGGTTTCTACAAGAACTTGGTAAAAGGGTGATTTTGAGCTAAATTCTAATCCATTTTTAAAATGTTTTTTTACCAATGAGTTCCAAATGTCTTGGGCAACACTTTCAAGTAATGATTTTCAAATTCAAACCTCATTTTTGGAATTAGGTTTTTTAGTTGATTTGACACTTTTTCAAAATGTATGATATTAGTTTGTTCCATAATCTTATTTTAATTAACTGTTTGATTAGATTGTGTGGCTTTTGATATTGTTCGAAAAAGAAAAACTCAAGTCTCAGATTGATTTTTGATTGAATTAATTCAAGTGAACTTCTAAATTTTGTAAAACTTGTAGAATCTTGTATTTCCCTTCATTGTATGTGTCAGTGAGTAATGGGAATTAGATGATTGGTTCAATTTCTCACTTGATTGATCTTAATGAATAAAAGGGGGAATAAATGAAAAGGGCAACGTGTTGATAGTTGTGCTTTTTGAATTTCCTTGTTGTTGACCCTAATTTGTTAATTAATGAAATGCTTTGATGACATTATTGTGGACTTGAATTGCTTGAGTTATTGTCTCTTCCTTATGATGTGAAATTGCTTATTTGCATTGATTTCTATGCACTGTAATGAGATATGTTATGATTTCTATGCACTGTAATGAGAAATGGTTCCAACAAGTGATATCATATAAAGTCGAAGTGAAATGGTTCCAGCCAGTGATATTGTGCCGAAGGGAAATAGTTTCTGCTAGTAATATTGTGCAGATGGGAAATTGTTCTGACAAGTGCTTGACTATTGTGATTTGATGGACTTGATACTTGAGATTGATCTACTTAATCCTTGTTATTGATCTACTTGATATTTGTAATTGATCTACTTGATACTTGTGATTGACATACTTGATACTTGTGATTGACATACTTAATACTTGTGATTGATATACTTGATACTTGTGGGTTGTTGAACTATGACAGTTGGACTGTGATTGTTAAGCCTTGTGAGTTGTGTGTTGTAAAACTGTTAGGTTGAGCTGATTTCTATGAAGGTTTTAGTTGAGATGGTTCGGTTGGGATGAAAGGAGTACTTGTATTCTAGCCTAGTTTTACTTTGTTTAATGGTTGCTTGTTGAGTACCGTGTTATTTGGTACTCACCCTTTGCTTTTACTCTTGTGGTGGATTCGAGCCCGACCCCGTGTGACCTTTCTCCTTCATCTATTTCCGAGGCTTTCTGAAGATACATTAAGAGGTAGCTACTTGTCATCCCGACGGGTCCTCTTGTTTCTTAAAAAAAAGTGTGCATAGCCTCACAAATTCAGTTAATATGGAATAGAGGGAGTACTCTAGCCTTTTTTTTTCTTATATAAGAAGCCATCATATGGTCATTTTCCTACGGTCTAATTTTGTTATTTTAACTTTAAAACGGGCATTTAAAAACTTTTTAATCTTATTCAAATACTTTAAAAAGTACCTAAAAATAAGTCAATTCAAACGGTCTAAGGAAACTCTTTTCTATTCCAAAATACTTAATGTATACTCATTAAACAATTACCTTTTAAATCTAAAGTAAAAAAATAGAATTAATCCATCAATTTATTTTCAAAACTATACTCCTCTATTCTATATTAAGTCAACTTTTGAAAAAAAAAATCATTGTATAAAATAATTGAATTGTTCAAAGTTCAAGATGACTATTTGAATTTTTTCCATATTTGCCTTTACATTTATAGAAGTTTTATATTTTCTAGGAGATAAATTATTCTACTTACAAAGTTATAGTTATGATTTCACAAAGGGCAGACAATAGTGAAAATTATGATTTAGTTTATGTCCTTAAATATTTTTTCTTAATATGGATTAGAGGGGGTACTCTAGTTTTTTTTTCCAATATAAAAAGCCATCATCTGGTCATTTTCCTACAGTCTAATTTCATTTGGTTCTTGTTGCTTCATGATGGCTAACTTTTCCTTGTTTGTATTTGCTTGTGTGATGATTTCATACCTAGGAATAAAAGGTATTTTCTTCTTCTTATTACTATTTAAAAGTTTTGAGAGAAAATGTTATCTTTTTAGCATGTTTTTAAATTAAAGGTGTGAACAAATTTTTTTATGAAATATATCTATGAATAGTTGGAGTCATGTATAAGAATGTTTATTGCTTAGAGTAATTTATCTTTTAAAGGATTTCAACTACTCCCTCTATCCTAATAAATTGAAATTTTGAGAGCCAGCCAAATTTTGCTTGACCGAACATTCTATATCTGAATTCACGCTCAAAGTTTAAATTTTTTGAAATTTGACTTGTGCCACATAAATTGAGTCATAGAGAGGGAGTAGTATTTATGGTATGTGATCCTACAATAACTCTTTTTTTTTGTCAATGCAGAGGTACAATGTGTTGGAGTGTGTTATGGGAGAAATGGAAACAACTTACCATTAGCTGAAGATGTTGTAAATCTTTATAAATCTAATGGCATAACAAGCATGAGAGTGTATGATCCAATTCCTGAAACACTCAATGCTCTCAAAGATAGTAACATTCAAATCATGCTTTGCATTCCTAATGACAAACTTCAAGCCTTAACAGATCCAAAAGAAGCTTACAATTGGGTTGTTGCCAATGTTATAAATTATATCAAACAAGTCAGAATAAGATATATAAGTGTTGGAAATGAAATATCTCCTCTCATTGCTGGATCATCTCAATTTGTTCCCTTCCTTCTCCCAGCCATGGAAAACGTACAACGAGTCATAACCTCGTTCAGACTAAACGATCATGTAAAAATATCAACAGCTATAGAGACGGGGC